>CM042334.1:1126964-1176964 GCA_023566125.1 Zingel zingel | reverse complement strand
GGTGGAGATATGCTGGCTCTATACACGCTAAAAGTCCTGATTATTTACATGGAGTCTGGTGGAAATATGCTGGCTCTATACATGCTAAAAGTCCTGATTATTTACATGGAGTCTGGTGGAAATATGCTGGCTCTATACACGCTAAAAGTCCTGATTATTTACATGGAGTCTGGTGGAAATATGCTGGCTCTATACACGCTAAAAGTCCTGATTATTTACATGGAGTCTGGTGGAGATATGCTGGCTCTATACACGCTAAAAGTCCTGATTATTTACATGGAGTCTGGTGGAAATATGCTGGCTCTATACACGCTAAAAGTCCTGATTATTTACATGGAGTCTGGTGTAGTATGGTGATGGTGATTTCGGGGCTGTTCCATGTTAAACTAAAAGGATCTTCCTCTTTAACTAAAAGGTCTATCTCTGTAGGGATCCATCCCATAATGTTGTCAGACACGTAGAATAATAATCTGAGTCTGTCAGCAGCAACAACAGAGCTTTTAGTGGACGCTGACTGACGGTGTTAACGTTACGTTACAGCTTGTTTCTTCTTTCTACACAAAAACATGAAAGTCCAGGTTTTAAAAAATAATAAAAGTTCTTCTTTAATACCTTCTGTCTGATCTGGAAACCAACCACTCCAACTCTGTTACATCATGGAAAACACCCCTCTTCTCCACCAATACGTGTGTGTGTGTGTGTGTGTGTGTGTGTGTGTGTGTGTGTGTGTGTGTGTGTGTGTGTGTGTGTGTGTGTGTGTGTGTGTGGTTGCTATTTTGGCCTTAAGGTTATTCACTGACAAACAACAGATGACATTTAAAGGAGGCACGCTATGTAACTATGTTCCACAGACACAGAAACACACACACAGACACCGACACACACACGCACACGCACACACAGAAACACACACACACTCACACACGCACACAGAGACACACACACACACACAGAGACACACATACACAGAGACACACACACACATTTGCGTTTGCATGAACTCCATATTCATGCTCCATCTTGAAATACGTTAGCCGGTAAGGGACATACAGGACATACTGCTCCACCTGTGTGTGTGTGCGTGTGTGTGTGCGTGTGCGTGTGCGTGTGCGTGTGTGTGTGTGTGTGTGTGTGTGTGTGTGTGTGTGTGTGTGTGAGGGACATACAGGACATACTGCTCCACGTGTGTGTGTGTGTGTGTGTGTGTGTGTGTGTGTGTGTGTGTGTGTGTGTGTGTGTGTGTGTGTGTGTGTGTGTGTGCGTATAAGGGACATACAGGACATACTGCTCCACCTTTCACGTTGTCTCTGTCACATGATAACCTCCCAGCTGATGCTAATGCTGCTAACGGGTATCGTAGCTTCCCGGCCAGTTAGAAGAAATAAACATGGAGGACCACACGTATTCAAAATCCAAATTTCAGGAACAGGAGTCTTCTTCTTCTTCTTCTTCTTCGCCCAGAAAAAGGAAAAGGAGAATGAAAAGAGCAAGAGACCAGCTTCTTGAAGCGTGAAGGCTACCGTAGCTGTAATACGTACTTTGAACTGCGTGGGGCGAGAGAGATGATTGTGATATGTGATCTCAACGCTAGACGGGAGACATTCCTACAGATTGGACCTTTAAATAAAAAAGATAAGATTGATTTGACTAACTCGGACTGCGCAGCCACGTTGGACTGTGGTCTCATTTTCTACGGTGCAGTCACTCCTCCAAAGGGTTAGTCCACAGTCGGCACGGAGAGGCCGACTTCAACATACGTGAGAATTGTTTTAACATGCAGTACACCTCCTTTAAATGTCTGTCTGTCCACCTGTCCTCAGACCTGTCCTCAGACCTGTCCTCAGATCTGTCCTCAGATCTGTCCTCAGATCTGTGCTCAGATATGAGGACAGATCTGTCCTCAGACCTGTCCTCAGATCTGTCCTCAGACCTGTCCTCAGATCTGTCCTCAGATATGAGGACAGATCTGTCCTCAGATCTGTCCTCAGACCTGTCCTCAGATCTGTCCTCAGATCTGTCCTCAGACCTGTCCTCAGATCTGTCCTCAGACCTGTCCTCAGATCTGTCCTCAGACCTGTCCTCAGACCTGTCCTCAGATCTGTCCTCAGACCTGTCCTCAGACCTGTCCTCAGACCTGTCCTCAGATCTGTTTCACAGCGGCCAAAAATGTCCAAACACACAACATAACTTTGTTTTTTTTGCAAAGAAATGTGCAAGTTGCACTCCGGTTTGTGTGCGACCGATATGTTTTGTTAAAAGAATGAATGTAAACGATGCAATAAGAGGATGTTCTGTCTGTTAAGATGTCAAATATATTTGTAATCATAATAAATAAAGTATGACGTGCTGCTGCAAACAGAATCAAACGTTCCTCTCCGAAAGGAGTTCATTGCCACAGTAGCTACCCTACGTGGATACACCTCTGTGATTGGTGCATAGATACACAAACAAACATATTAATCGTTAATAAGACATAAATACAGAAACAGAAAACAAATATATACAAAATAGCTGCTTAGTATGAGAGAAAGGAGGCTGAATGGGTAAAGAAATGTATAATATGTGCAATAGGCAGGATGTGGGGGGGTGTTAAGCCAGTGTCAGTCAGAGTCCGGGGCCTTGTTGATTATGCTGGTCGTTTGGGTTTTAATCAGATACACCTAAACGATGCATATGATGTCAAACGGAGGCTAACGTTGCGAGCTGTAGTCTTGTGTGCGTAGTGCACTGCCTGTATATCCGTTTTAGAGGGCAGCGCAAGAAGTTAAGAGGCACTATAGTTAGTCTATATCGCCAATGCTCCACTTCTGGGATTGCTCCGATGCTGCCAGAAATTCGGTCGGATGTCCTTCCTCTGTCTCTGTCTCTGTGTCGGCGTTCTAACCTCCGGTGGATTTGTGAGGACTATGGTTAAAGGACAATTCCGGCGCAAAACGAACCGTGGGGTTATTAACTGATGTGTACCCACTCTGTCTCTCTCTGGGACATGTGTTCATGCTAATCCAATGAGTTTGGAGCTTTAACGAGGCTACCGCGGACCGCTGGTTAGCTGACAATGCTATTAAATGCTAGTATTTGGTGCATGGGGACACTCAAACTTAATCGCTATTTAATACCACTAAAAAGGCTCGAAATATCACCACACTTTAACGTTAGCATAATTAGGGTCCCTACATGTGAAGCGAAGCGTTGACAACGTCGTAAGTGTACAGATAGTTTATTAAAAAGATAGATTATAAAGACAGAAATTATTTTGAACGCCGTGCAACGTGGAATCTCCATACTGTCTATGGAGATTCCTAACGTTAAAGTGTGGTGATATTTCGAGCCTTTTTAGTGGTATTAAATAGCGATTAAGTTTGAGTGTCCCCATGCCCCAAATACTAGCATCGTCAGCCAACCAGCGGTCCGCGGTAGCCTCGTTAAAGCTCCAAACTCATTGGATTAGCATGAACACGTTAACACTTCATCCTCTCTGGGACGCAGGTTGACCTTTAGATCAGGGGTCTGTCCTGCCAGCAGACTGTCCTGCCAGCGGACTGTCCTGCCAGCGGACTGTCCTGCCAGCGGACTGTCCTGCCAGCGGACTGTCCTGCCAGCAGATTGTCCTGCCAGCGGACTGTCCTGCCAGCGGACTGTCCTGCCAGCGGACTGTCCCGCCTGCGGACTGTCCCGCCAGCGGACTGTCCCGCCAGCGGACTGTCCTGCCAGTGGACTGTCCTGCCAGCGGACTGTCAGCAGACTGTCCTGCCAGAGGACTGTCCTGCCAGAGGACTGTCCTGCCAGAGGACTGTCCTGCCAGCGGACTGTCCTGCCAGTGGACTGTCCTGCCAGTGGACTGTCCTGCCAGCAGACTGTCCTGCCAGTGGACTGTCCTGCCAGCGGACTGTCAGCAGACTGTCCTGCCAGCGGACTGTCCTGCCAGCGGACTGTCCCGCCTGCGGACTGTCCCGCCAGCGGACTGTCCCGCCAGTGGACTGTCCTGCCAGTGGACTGTCAGCAGACTGTCCTGCCAGAGGACTGTCCTGCCAGCGGACTGTCCTGCCAGCGGACTGTCCTGCCAGCAGACTGTCCTGCCAGCAGACTGTCCTGCCAGTGGACTGTCCTGCCAGTGGACTGTCCTGCCAGTGGACTGTCCTGCCAGCGGACTGTCAGCAGACTGTCCTGCCAGAGGACTGTCCTGCCAGCGGACTGTCCCGCCTGCGGACTGTCCCGCCAGCGGACTGTCCCGCCAGCGGACTGTCCTGCCAGCGGACTGTCAGCAGACTGTCCTGCCAGAGGACTGTCCTGCCAGCAGACTGTCCTGCCAGCGGACTGTCCTGCCAGTGGACTGTGGCAACATCTATTAAAATGTAACCACGCGAACTAGTAAAGTGTACACCATCTATCCCATCGGAGCCACGCCTGCTGTCCAGGTACACTTCATCCTCTCTGGGACGCAGGTTGACCTTTAGATCAGGGGTCTCCAACGGAGCAGGGACCCCCTACTATATATATTGTATGAAATGTTGCATATTAAACTGGGCCTACAGTAACTTGTAGGGCGGACTAAAGCCTTTATAGACGTACCTTTTTTGCATAGAGTACTAAGCTCTTAAAAGTTTGAATGACTTCATGAATCCTGTTTTAATGTTGAACATACATGTGGCACTGTGACTCAGGATGACCTGGATCTGTGGATGGCCTCAGTGACTACCTTACCGATAGGCCCGTTTGCTTATAATATGTTGGATTCAGTTTTTAAGACATTTCTCATTTTTGAAAAAAAACTTTAAAACCATAATTTGGAGGCCCCCCTGCATTGACTCTGAGGACCCCCTAGGGGTCACGGACCCCCTGTTGAAGATCCCTGCTTTAGATAATAAAAATGTGAAGACAGTGAGATCATCTCTGACAGACAACACAGTTACAAGTTCTGTCGCTTCTGATACAACAGATACAAGTAGTTGTATTTGTAGCAGAGATGGGGACTCGAGTCTGAGACTCGGACTCGAGTCGCACTTAAGTCACACAAACAGCTGACTTCAGACTTGACTCGGACTCGATCCAAAAGACTTCAGACTTGACTCGGACTCGATCCAAAAGACTTCAGACTTGACTCGGACTCGACCCAAAAGACTTCAGACTTGACTCGGACTCAACCCAAAAGACTTCAGACTTGACTTGCGACTCGACCCCAAAAGACTTCAGACTTGACTCGGACTCGACCCAAAAGACTTCAGACTTGACTCGGACTCGACCCAAAAGACTTCAGACTTGACTCGGACTCGAGCTTCGAGACTCATCAACAACCTATTTTCATGCAATTATTGCTTTTTAAATCTAAATTGATTCATGTATTTCTATTTTCTTTTATTGGCGCATATCCGTTGGGGAAACGCATGGCGAGCTGCGTGTCCCGTGGCCTTTGCCGTAATGTGCGATGACCGCGTGCGCTATACGGCGCACGCACACATCAAAACATGCAGCGACGATGGCGACACCAAGTCCTCCTGCAGTTGTGCCTTTTGTCATTAGTTTTGCTTACAATAACTTCATAAACAGCGGCAGTAAGCGAACAGCTACATGCAAGGAGTGGCACCAAGATACATGACGCTGGATCAACAACATCGAACTTCATCAGACATCTCAAAGAGCACCCAGATAGGTCAGTCGCTCACGCTAATGTGGAAGAGACGTTACATTTAGCATATATCGCCACAAGTAACAAGCTAACCATCGCAACGTGTTGTGCTAATGCTGGGGACAGGTACATTGTATTGTTATAGTTGTATCCATATGATGTGACAGACTTAGGTTAATATTTCACCAGTAGCCCATAAAGTTCTCCTACAGCTGATGTTGATACTGTACTGTATGGATGGTAGCTACAGGACATGCTTTGAATTCATAAGATTTAACAATACAGTGTTAGGGACAGATCAGACTTGAGACTTGACTTCCCCTCAAATTTCACCAGTAGCCCATAAAGTTCTCCTACAGCTGATGTTGATACTGTACTGTATGGATGGTAGCTACAGGACATGCTTTGAATTCATAAGATTTAACAATACAGTGTTAGGGACAGATCAGACTTGAGACTTGACTTGATCTTCCCCTCAAAGACTTGAGACTTGACTTGAACTTCCCCTCAAAGACTTGAGACTTGACTTGGACTTCCCCTCAAAGACTTGAGACTTGACTTGGACTTCCCCTCAAAGACTTGAGACTTGAACTTCCCCTCAAAGACTTGAGACTTGACTTGAACTTCCCCTCAAAGACTTGAGACTTGACTTGAACTTCCGCTCAAAGACTTGAGACTTGACTTGGACTTCCAAAAAATGACTTGTGAACATCTCTGATTTGTAGTAGTATTCATAGTACTTGTTGCAGCATGTTTGAATATATTGTATGAAGTAATTGCAACTGGATAGCATTTGCTAATGATTGTGTGTTTGTGTGTAGGTGTACTGTGACATGGCAAAAGGGCAACTGGAACATAAGTCGGCCGAGGCGCCAACAGAACACTGTTTTCTCCCATGTCATGTCTCGTTGTACTTCCTGCCTTGTGTATTCCCGCCTTTGTGATTGTCTGCCCCAGCCTGATGTGTATCTCCTATTCCTCAGCCCTTGTGTCAACTCTGTGTTGTCTTTGTCTGTTGTCCGATCATTGTATTGTGTGTCAGTGTATGTAAGTCTACCCCTCCTTTGTCTCAGTGTTCCAGTTTTTTGGATGCCTGGTCTTTTGGCTTCCTCGACGTTTTGGGACTATTTTTGCCTACTGTCTTCAGGACTTCTTTTGTTGTATCGCTATAAGCTCACCACTGCCCTGCTGAACTCTGCATTTCTGGGTCCGCCATTTCCCTAAACGTAACAATAACAACTAAAACTGGTAATGAGAGCACAGACAGCAGTCAACGAGTATAAGAAGAGAAGCGCTTACAGATTACCCACCTGGATGTCAGACTGTTCTCATCTCTGGCAGGTGAGCCCTTTGTCTTGAGAACTAAGGCATGCAAAACACAAACCAGAAGGGGAGGACCAAGCCGAGGTATAAAGAGAGAGAACTGCTTCCCACTGGTGTGCATATTACAAACTAACCTTTGTCTTGACTACCATGTTCTGAGCCTTAAACGTTTGACAATACTGTAAGAGATTTTTGTCTCGTTCCTTATTGTCAGAGTTGGATTATCAAATTGCCTCTGGTACTTACCTGAGGTCAAATGAACTCATCATTTCTGATATAAAAGAAACACAATACTTTTCATCAAGAACATTTCCTGTTGTCAAACAATGCCCACCCTATCTAGGGTGCATGTATCACGTAGTCATGGTACTTTGGGTTAACTAGGTCGCCTGATTCAGTTGAGAAGGGGGGTAGTTATTGAATTGAATTCATTTCAGGATAACCTCATCTCATTTTCAAGGGGGTCCTGCACATATATACCAACACAAAGGTTAATCATACAATACATATACAAAAAAGACACAAATACAAACATGTATACCAAACAATGCCTCGCTACCCTGCCCTTGACCCCACAATTCACATTGCACACATATTACAGTATATTGACAAAATAATCAGCCAAATGCATTAGACAACTAATACATCAAATATCAATATATCTATATGCCTTATGACAAAATATAACGTAACATACCCGATGACATCACATCTCACATATAAATATTATATACAATATCCTTGGTGTCTCTAATTACAAGAACAGTGTACAACTTGAATGAACCAAATGTAGAAATAGACCTCAGAAGAAGAGGAAGGCTATTCCAATCTAAAGGGGCTTTGTATTGAAATGCTCTCCTACCAGCTACAGAGAATAACCTTGGTACCGTAAAAAATGTTGGACATTGGAGGTGTCTAAGTGAGTATGTTGAGCCATAAGGTATTAAGTGCTGTTTAAGGTATACAGGACAATTAGAATAAAGACATTTAAATCTCTTCGTTGTTTGGGTTGCAGCCAGTGTAGTGAATCATACATAAAACAATGAGTTTTAAATGGGAAATGTAATATAAATCTGCAAAGAGAATTGAATACAACATTAAGGGGTTCAAGATTGGACTCAAAGGTATTAATGTCAACTATGTCTGCATAATCAATAATTGGTATTACCAGTTGAGAAATAATTTTTTTTCTGACTGGAGTTGAAAAGCAATTAATTGATCTGTACTTTCTTAACGATACTATCGATGTGTATCTTAAAAGTAAGGTTGGAATCTAGCCAGAGGCCCAAATATTTAAATTCCTCCACAATCTGCATAAGGGACCCATCTGAAAGCTTTATTTCAAAACACGAAGCACGACTTATTCATGTTCAACAGAAGCTTATTAATAGACAGCCACTGTTGTACTTTATCAAAGTCAGATTATTATTAGTAGTATTATTATATTAGTTATGCAGTCAGTATAAAGATGCAACTGTCCTGAAGAAATGTTAACAGCCACCCCACTAATGGTTAAAACTATAAACAAGCCCAACAATTACCGACATATACCACCATGTTCTCAACACACACTTTACAAACTAGCACTAGCAAAAAGTAATTAGCATCTCTGAACGTATAAAGGCAATGTTCACCCAATAGGCAGTCCAGCATTGCATGATGGGAGGCGTGGGCTGTTGCTAGACACATGGTGGGCAGAGCTGCTGTGCATCCAGTAAGCAGAAAAAAAGACTTGAAGAGTAAGAAATGATTCAGTTGAAGTTGCCGTTATGCCGTGAGAGACAGCTGAGTGGAGACTGCACAGATTAAAACTGCTTGCACGACTAAAGACACGAAGACGTGCAAGTAAAAACCGTTTCTGACCACATCCAGTCTACACACGCACGTGGTGGACGACAATGACTGAATCTTTTAACAGTGTTGCAAAGACAGGGCCTTAAACTAGGAGGGCCCAATGGCCCCTTGGCCCCCATACTTCTTGTGCCCATGGTTCACACACAAAACTGATTTACAGGACGAGAACATTCCACAGATTAGGTTGATCCACCATACACTTGCAAAGTGTATATTGATTCAGACAGAATGAACATTACAGGGGGAGGGGAGACATCTTCGCTGTGTTTGCAGGTAATTGAATGACAGAATACGGTATGCAAAAGAATTGGACATTCAGCAGGACAAAAGCAAAAGATAAAACAGAATATACGTATGTGGAAAGAGTTGAACGGACAACGTTGGGGCAGACTAAAGCCCCACCGGTGCCACAGCCTGGTTTGTGATTGGTTGGATTGGTGTGACATCACAGTGCCTTCTGCAAATATAATCAGTGAGGTTGTAAGGGTGTGACAGACTGAAGGAGAGGACGCAGCTTGTTATCCTCTGAAGCCACAAAATCTCTTCAGTTTGACCTGCCTTTGAGTTGAGACAGGTAAGCATCCAACCAGGAGACATTAACTTTACTTTAAATGAATATTGATTTCTGATTTTTTTATGTACTTATTTGCATTTTATGTCTTAAACTAAAGACACTTAAACACCTAATTAAAGGCATTTTGGCCATAAATATCACCAAGCTAAGGCTGTATTAATGTCAACAGATTGTGTATTTGCTGTACTGATTGTATACAACC
Organism: Zingel zingel; assembly: GCA_023566125.1. Classification (NCBI taxonomy): domain Eukaryota; kingdom Metazoa; phylum Chordata; class Actinopteri; order Perciformes; family Percidae; genus Zingel; species Zingel zingel. The sequence goes on along the minus strand of CM042334.1, from coordinate 1,167,388 downwards.
TCTGGTGTCATTGTCACTACCCAATAACGGTCTTCTTTGACTTTCGCTGTTATTGAAGAATGATGAAGTAGAACTGTCCTATTTTTAAGCTGAACTACAACAAAGAAATGAACACTACAATCTCACCTCTGTTGTTGTTATCTTAGTGTATTTTTGAAGGGGAGCAGCAAGGCCAGAACACCAACGGCCCGGGTATCACTGGATAATCTGTAATGCATTTGTAATTAGTAAATGAAAAACATGGATATTTTTTATTTGTTTCAAAATGGAGAAGCTGTCCTTTTATCGTTATTCGGATTCGGATTAAAACGCTCCAGAGGAACGGACATGCGTTTCCTGGGGGTACGTTTTTGTTTTCGCAGCGAAGGAGGGAGGGTCTGGATAGTCCACACGGCATTACGGCATGCGAGAAAGACGTGCTCTAGTTTATCGGCATTTCTTTTAACCAATGACAATCATCTTGTCGAGGCGCCACACTGAGCCCCGGTGTCACTGCAAAATAGTCTCGGGAAGGAACTTGTTTTGGTGGAACGTGTGGACGTTCAAAAGTAGTTCTAGTCGTGCAACAGAAAGCTCAGATTGGACAGATAGTCTAGCTAGCTGTCTGGATTTACCCTGCAGAGATCTGAGGAGCAGTTAACCATAGTCCTCACACATCCACCGGAGGTTAGAACGCCAACACAGAGACACAGGAAGGGGATGGACAGCTGGCCGAAAAGAGGGACATCTGGCGGATATAGACTACCTGAACGAGCCAGGTGGCTTGTTACACAGAACCATCTGAGAATCAGTCATAACCATAACAGAAATGAAATGTTGTAGATATAGACTACTCTAGCCATGACTATATGGTTTACCCTGCAGAGATCTGAGGAGCAGTTAACAATAGTCCTCATAGATCCACCGGAGGTTAGAACGCCAACACAGAGACAGAGGAAGGGGACGGACATCCGGACGAAAATTAGGGACGTCAGACGGAATATCCAGCAGCAATCATAACCACAACAGAAATGAAATGTTGTAGATATAGACTACTCTAGCCATGACTATATCGTTCTACCCTCCAGAGATCTGAGGAGCAGTTAACAATAGTCCTCATAGATCCACTAGAGGTTAGAATGCCAACACAGAGACATACTATAGAAAGACTATCATTCACATAATCTTTTGTCTGTGAGTTTGCTGACTGAACATTTTTTATTTGTTGTGTTTTCAGAGCATCAGACAGATCCACATCAGCAGTTGATTCATTTCAGCAGAAATCTGACAATGAAGGTAAGTGTGTGAACTCATATTTTACAAATCTCAAAGTTCTTTGAAACTGTAAAGAAGCTTGATATCAGTAGATTAGATTTTTGTTACAGGCATTTCTGTAGTCTAATTTGTTGTATTGGCTATATAGTACCATTTATTTTGCTCCAAATGGGCCTTTCGAGGGGGGACATATCAAAGTGGGGGGTCTGGGGCCCTCCCCCAAGGAGATTTTCATTTTCAGCATCAAAGATTTCATTTCCTGCATTCTGATACACTTTTATGCACCAATTTATGGAGGAAATACCTGGATCCCAAAAGTTAAAACATAAAGTCCAGTTTGTTTGATAAGTGTGAACACATCCATGCCCAAATCTACTTGAAAAGGTAGTATTATTACACTTAATGTACTCTGGTAAGCTGGAAAAAAGCTTGCTAGCTCGAAGGTTGTTTCTTTTCAAAACGCAACATACATAGAGCGGAAAGGTGCCTGACGTCAGGCTTTATCCTGAAAATGTACTTCCATTGCTCCAGACTACTACAGGGACAACCCGCGCATGTCATTTTTGTTAATTAGTCCCACCTTTCTGTCTCGAAGAGCTGACTTTGTCAACACCGTCATGAAGCTAGAGGCCAAGCTGTTAAAACCCTTTGTATGATTCAAACCTCATAACCTCATAATTACAGCATCTCTTCTGTTCCAGCTGGTTTCAGTCTTCCTCCTCCTGCTGGCTCCACTGTTGACCAGCTGCTGGAAGCCCCTCCAACCAGTGGACTGCAGTGCTATCTATCAGCAAGACATAACCAAACCCAGTGGAGTGTACACCATCTATCCCGCTGGAAAGAGGTTTGCTGTCAAGGTATACTTCAGGGTTGTCAGGGTGTAAAGATCATTTTAAACAATATATAAAAATGTACATTGGAAAAAGTTACCAGCCCTGCCTTTTAGCCATTGTTTGAGACGAGTCTTACAATTGGAATATTTAGGACACTGCCTTATTGCACATGGTAGACTATTCCAATATTTACTTCCCTTATACAGACAGCACAGTTTGTCCAAAGGTGGTTCAACCTGTTGCCAATGCTGCTGTCAGCCATCTTTTTATTGAATAATTTAAAGGACGTGGGGCAAGCCCATACAGAGCCTTGAACATACAACAAGCCTATTTGAAACCTTACTTCAGGTGACTTTAAAGGGGTGATAGAATGCAAACCCGATTTTACCTTGTCATAGTTGAAAAATGTTTGATGGGTAACTAGGACACACATAGACCCTCAAAATCCCATTGACTCCTCTGTCCTCTGCAAATCTCAACATTTGAAACTGCCTCTGAGAACAGGCAAATCTCAACATTTGGCTCTAGTCTCTAGTCTTTGTCACGCCCCAACATTTACATTCTACACAACTGACCTGAGATCAGGTAGTCTTCTGAATCTAGGTTGCGCAGATCTCCGCTATTCCATTACAAATTTCAATTCTGAGAATTTTATGTGAGAAATCAACTATGTAAATCTCAAATATGGGCCGTTTAATGACAATGGATGGCTAATTGCAAATTGTGTCTGACTGTGTGTCGGAGTGCTGCCTGGGTTGCTACACCGCCGCCCGGCCTGTCCTCCTTTACAGACCTTGGCCTGCTGTGAGATAGATGGAGCTCCGTCACGGCCGGCAGCCCGCGGTGCACAATACCCACGCAAAGTCACCCTTTTTGGGTTAATGGACTACCAAATGCCGCTGCCCTGACAGAGCTTCAGGGCCTGCAGTTCGATGTTCTCCCTCCGCTTTTCCTGCTAAATGGCCGGTGTGTGACTGGGAGCACGGTCAGCGAGCTTGTTACGCCCGCAATCTCTTACCACAGGTTCCAGTTAATCTTATAATGGATATGTGTGTTGAGTTATTTAAACAAACAATTGGGGAAATAAACGCCTCTTGTCCGCAAGTCTCATTGATAGTGCCTGCGGTGAGCTGGAGTCAATCAATGAGAGCTAGCTAGCCTCCTCCTAACGAGATGTCTGAAATTCACGAAAATGCATTAAATTGAAATCAGACAAGTGTTAGCTAAGCTTTGTAAGACCTTTTGGTAGCTGTGATATACATGCCGTGACGAAATTCAAAGTGTAAATATACTATAGTTATGCCGAAAGTGTAGCTAGCTAGCTAGCCGCTATCTTTACCCATTGGATTGAAGGGACACTAGCAGCTAACAAACCCCTCATATTCACAAAAATGCATTAAACTGAAATCGGACACAATTGTTAGCTTTGTAAGACCTTGGGGTAGCTGCAATATAAGTGGCGTGACGAAATTCAAACTGTAAGTATACTCTAGTTATGCCGGCAGCCGGCAAGCTCCGCGGACCCCCGAGCCCCGGTAGTCCATTAACCCAGAAACGCTGACTTTGCCCTGGGCTCGTCAGACTGTGTGGAGTTCCTGAAGTCCTTACCAAATTTGCAATTAACCATCAATCTTCGTAAAACGGCCCATATTTGAGCTTTATATAGTTGATTTCTCGCGTAAAAAAGTCTTAGAAGTGAATTTAATAACGAAATAGCAGACAAACAATGTATAACTACTCCACTACTCTCTCCAATGTATTTGTATGTGGGTCGCTCACCCAATCAGCGCGCAGCTCATCAAAATATTCATGAGCATACCATATTTGGAAGAATAGCTCTTGTTCAAAATAGGGCCATATTCACAGGGTAGTTGGGCCATTTTCAGCCCAACCAATGTTAGGAAATACCCTATATAATCATTCTATCACCCATTTAAAGGTTAATATAGAGTCCAATGTGACCCCAAGATACTTGAATGCAATTACAATGTCAAGCTCCTCCCCTCTATGTGTCACCTCTACTGGTTGATCTTTTTGGTATACTATGAAAGACCTGAATTAATAAGCCAATCCTCAACATGGGTGATTGCAGATGTAAGAATTTGCTGCTTGGATGTCTTTTGTAAAGATTACTGCCCCACCTGCATACATTCGATTATTGATTCTCTGATGTTTGTGTTCAGTTGTCTAATAAGTTTGTTTTTATTAATTATTTTGCTATAAAAATGATCGGTTGGGCAAGATTACAGTGTGTGACCAATATCGAAAAATGTTCGATTAATTACACAGCCCTAGTACCCAGGATGCAAACATGCATTTCCTAGGATGGAAAAAGGAATGTCCCGCCCTACTCGGCATCTGATTGGTTAGTATTTGTTGCCTTCATTAGTTGGATGGTTAGGTGTAGGCACAGTAATTTGTGTGAATTCTGCTGAAAGTTCTGCATCCACAGATTCTGTGCGGCCGTGCTCGTTAGTGTAAAGTTAATGTACAAATTATCCCATTTACTGATAAATGTGTGTGTGTGTGTGTGTGTGTGTGTGTGTGTGTGTGTGTGTGTGTGTGTGTGTGTGTGTGTGTGTGTGTGTGTAGGTGTACTGTGACATGACTTCAGAAGGAGGACGGTGGACGGTGAGTATTCAGTCAACCTGTTGGACCTTTACAACAAATCACATTCCAGTAACCTTGTTGTTTGGAATCATGATCTGTCAGATATCTTGTGTGTTCAGCTAGTTAACCCCCCGTCCCGTCCCCCCTCCAGGCGTTCCAGAGGAGGATGGACGGCACGGTGAACTTCTACAGGGGCTGGGATCAATACAAGACCGGCTTTGGTAACCCTGCTGGAGAGTACTGGCTCGGTGAGAGACCAAAACTAAGTCATGACTTCATAGAAGTAACTGTTCATTAAGTTCATTAAGCTGGTACCAATTTGCACACATGTATGATGGCGTTTTTCCATTACATGGTACCAGTGTTGCCAACTATTTTCCAATGAAAGTCACTAGCACCAGCTCCAAAAGTCGCTAGATGATGTCATACGCTCATTTGCATATCTTTGACGTCATTACGCAATCATTTGTATAAAGCTTAGTGGTTGTGTCAGCAAGGTAGATAGAAAGAAATATAATTCTTTAGCCAAATAATCACAAATTCAATACAGGAATTGATTTGACCTTATAATTATTACTTAGGTAGCCTATCTTTGAAGTAAAAAAATGAAATTCTACAAAGGGAGGGAAAAAGATCGATAAATAATTCTCAGAGAAGGCTGGCTGGCCCAGGACCAGGCCAGCTCAGTGGCGTCTTTCTCCCGTGGCGTCCTGCTGTCTGTCCCACCTACACCGGCCCCCGCACACCCTGTCCCACCTACACCGGCCCCCGCACACCCTGTCCCCACCTCCCCTTCTACCTGCCTGTACATGAGGAGAGGGGAGAGGCTGCTCCGCTGCTCCTCTGTCACAGATCAGGAGACCGTTTTGGCGGCTACAGGAGAGAAATACCTCGCGTGCTTGCTGGACAATACTGCCGACTTTTCTACAGAAAGTCGCCAGATTTGTCGCTAGTCGCTTTTTAAAAAAAAGTCGCTAAGGAGGTCTGAAAAGTCGCTAAATATAGCGACAAAGTCGCTAAGTTGGCAACACTGCATGGTACCCGCTCTACTCGCCTCGACTCTACTCGCCTTGTTTGGTTTTCCATTATGAAACAAAGTCCCTGGTACCTGCTAACAGGTACTTTTTTTAGTATCACCTCCGCCGAGGTTCCAAGCGAGCTGAGGCGATACCAAAAGGTGACGTGAAAACCTGCAGACTCCTGATTGGTCGGAGAGAATCGTCACTAATCACTGTGTCATCATTGCTAGCGACTGACGGGGGTGTCCTTTAACACACCGCCTCCAGCTTGTTGCCTCCAGCTTGTTGCCTCCAGCTTGTTGCCTCCAGCTTCTCTTGAAACAAAATCTGTGTGTGTGTGTGTGTGTGTGTGTGTGTGTGTGTGTGTGTGTGTGTGTGTGTGTGTGTGTGTGTGTGTGTGTGTGTGTGTGTGTGTGTGTGTGTGTGCAGGTCTTGACAACATCCACTACCTGACAAAAAACAGAACAATTGAGCTGCTGGTCGACATGGAGGACTTTGAGGGGAATAAAGTGTTCGCTCGGTACTCTTTGTTCTCCGTCGGTGCAGAATGTGACGGATATGTGCTGACTGTGTCTGGATTCACTGATGGAGGGGCAGGTGAGTGTGTTGATGTTATTTCTGTCATCCATATATAATATTTATTAATGTATTTATTTGTTCAAGGGCATCACAAATAGCCTCATATACTTGTTGACGAACACTGTGTTTCTGTAGGAGACTCCCTGAGTGGTCACAACGGAATGAAGTTCTCCACCTTTGATAACGACCAGGATATCTCTGAAGAGAACTGTGCCAGTTCACACCTGGGGGCGTTCTGGTACCACGACTGTCACGATACCAATCCAAACGGCGTTTATCAGTGGGGGGCTGACACCACTCTCGTTGAAGTTGGAATGGATTGGGACCATTGGAAAGGTCATAACTTCTCCCTGAAGAGCATCAGCATGAAGATCCGTCCTGTGCTGTAGTTCTCCAGGACCAACGTCCAGCAGAATATCAGCTCATCTCTTCTGATTCCTTTCTCTTTCTCTCATTAAGCATTTAATCTCACAACAGGTCTTATTTTCCTGAAACTGGACACCAGTTGGGTTGGGTATCGTTTGGGTATACGTTTAAAAGGGTGCCGGTGCCTGAACTGATACTTTTAGTTAAAAAAAGCAGTTGGCGACATTAAAGAACGGCTTGGTTATTGCTAAGACCATATGGTCAAAATTAAAGATTTAATAATAATGTAATAACTATAACTCATAACTTATTTCAACAGTAAATTGCTGTTGAACAACAAAAATAACCACCAGATGGGAGAAGGGTATTTTACAATAACTTTGACTTTTAACCGTGTTCAATCCCGCTGCTAGCTAAAGGTAGGCTAACTTTAGCTGCTATTGAGTGTAGTGTAAAGTTTCGTTCTTATTCGGTCTCATTAATACCGTTTACGTCAGCACCGGTGACCTATTGGCACCGCGTTTCAGTACACAACCCCAGCACCAGCACAAGCAAACCAACTGACGTTTGTAATTCTTGTTACCGTCTGTGGTGGTTTAAAGTAGAGCTGCACAATATGAGAAAAATATGCGATAAGTTGTTGAATATGGCGATAATGATATCACTTGCGATACATAAACAGATATTAACGTGTTCTCAGTTCTGCTCAACAGTCTGTTGAATTAAAACAACAAAAACAACCATTTCCAACATTGAATTGAAGTTGATATCACGATAGCGATAAAAAAAACAATATATTGTGCAGCCCTAGTTTAAGGCAGTCGCAGCTCGCTGCAACGTGGACGTTGCAGGAAAAGTAGGGCCCATAATCTTTAAATGGAAACGCATATATAGTCTGATCGGGTGTATATCACTGCATGAACTGATAACACCAGTCTAAAAGAGTCTGAGAAACCAAATGAAAAGTATGAAACCATCTTTGTAGTTCAGGACAGCCAGGTGATGTTTGGTGGAGGTTTGAAACTCTAATGTGAATCTTTATCTGCTGTACGGTGACAATAAATAAGAAGCTGAGCATTAAGATGATCTGATGTCTTCACTTTGTCTCCGGAGTCTTTCTGTCTGGACTCTCACTGTTCAAAAGTGGGCAAAATATACATATTATTACTTGGTGTTAGTGTAGAGTAATTTACCAACATCTTCTTTAGGCCAATGAGGTGGGACCAGGGAAGAACTTGCTTGACAATAATCAATGTCCACAATCTGTATTTCAGTGCTGTGACCCATTTATTTTCTTGACAGCCTGCTCACCGTAGCACAAGCAATACACTCCATTTCATTGTTGTTTCTGGTTTAGTTCCCTTCATTTTCTTTTGAACACAAATCAAACCGGACACACAAAATCTGTCTGCTTTCACCCCTAGCCTCAAGCCTGTGTATCCCTGGCTGTTAATTACCTGGGTGGAGCATTGCCTTCCCAAAGGCAATGCTCCACCCAGTGCTCAAACATAAAACTGCAGATTAATTAGCATAACCAATGTGGTATATAAACAAAACAAAACAAAGTTGTGTAATGGCTCCAACAGTTAGTATTCTTAGAGGTATCAATACAATTTCCTGTTCAGCCCCCCTCACACAGATGCGGTTGGACAGAATATTAGAAACACCTCTCAGTTAAATGGACTCTAATACAAACACAATGAAGTTATCAGCTGCTGTGATTGTGTGTAAAAAAAAGACAACACACGTTTAGTGTTGAATTCATGATCAGGCACTGAAAACCCAAAAATTATCCAGTAAATATAACTTATTAAGTAACTTATTATTCACCAATAACCATATATATATATATATATACATATATATATATATATATATATATATATATATATATATATATATATATATACTTATTTATATGTACCACATACAATTCACTTCTATACTATAATGTTATATCATAATTTACCATTTTATACTATATTATGTGTTAGGACCCCTCCCTTTTCTATCTGCTGTTAGCTTAAATGGCCTTCCTGAAGGAGCTGACAATTTAGGAGGGTTAATTGGCTAATGGGCTGACACCTGGGTAGGCCTCAATCCAGGCCTGAACCAAGGCTATATCTACATGCCATGTCTCATACGGCGCTTTTCCATTACATAGTACCTGCTCGACTCGCCTCGCCTCGACTCATCTTTTTTGATTTTCCATTACAAAAAAAAGTACCTGTTACCTGCCAACAGGTACTTTTTTTAGTACCACCTCAGTCGAGGTTCCAAGCGAGCAGAGTCGATGCCAAAAGGTGACCTAAAAACCTGCAGACTCCTGATTGGTCAGAGAGAATCGTTACTATTTACTACGTCATCAGCAGACAAGAGTGTCCTGACCTGAACAAACGCGCCATTTTTAAATAGATTAGCCATAGATTGTGAGATATAGCTACTCTCTGCACTATTTACCGGACTTTATATATATTTATATTTTTGTTATGGCAAATAGGTAAATACTTTTTTGTGTCTGGTTGCTGATGAGTGGATCCAGCGAGAGCTGGATGGGGCAACACGGAGTGTAAAAGTTTACCAACGGGTCTCTGAACTGCTGTCCTCACACGGCTACAATCGCACTTTCCAGCAGTGTAGAGAGAAGCTCAAAAAGCTCAAGTGACTATCGCGCCATCAAGGACCACAAGGAGTGGTTCAAACCGAAAAACCTGGAAGTGGTTTGACCAAATTTACGGGCAAAGACCGTCGAGCAATGGGAGGGAGTGTGGACTCGACTCGGCCGCGGCTCTGTTATTGGAGTCCAACTTTAACATCTGTAGGCACACTCTGCTTGAAAGTTTTGTTGCAGTTAGCTGGCTATTGTTAAGCTCACTTCTAACAACCATGATATTTTAGGCTACTCGTAAACTTGTGTAAAAATATTAGCAGATAACAATAAGCTAGCTAATGCTATCACTGCTAGCTCTAACTAGCTGCTAGTGCTAACGTTATTTCCCTATGAGCTTGAGATGAAAATGTAATGTAATACAGCCTGGAGTTACACAAATGCATAATGGGGGTTAACACGTCTCTGATCTTTCTATTCAAGATTCCTTTTCGACAAACGAAGAGGGTTCAGTGACTCCCATGGACGACACTTCGGCACCGGCCACTCCAGCACGGTCAGGAGGAGCATCGGCTCCGGCCACTCCAGCACGGTCAGGAGGAGCATCGGCTCCGGCCACTCCAGCACGGTCAGGAGGAGCATCGGCTCCAGCCACTCCAGCACGGTCAGGAGGAGCATCGGCTCCGGCAACTCCAGCACAGTACGGTCAGGAGGAGCATCGGCTCCGGCCACTCCAGCACGGTCAGGAGGAGCATCGGCTCCGGCCACTCCAGCACGGTCAGGAGGAGCATCGGCTCCGGCAACTCCAGCACAGTACGGTCAGGAGGAGCATCGGCTCCGGCCACTCCAGTACAGCACGGTCAGGAGGAGCATCGGCTGCGGCCACTCCAGTACAGTACGGTCAGGAGGAGCATCGGCTCCGGCCACTCCAGCACGGTCAGGAGGAGCATCGGCTCCGGCCACTCCAGCACGGTCAGGAGGAGCATCGGCTCCGGCAACTCCAGCACAGTACGGTCAGGAGGAGCATCGGCTCCGGCCACTCCAGTACAGCACGGTCAGGAGGAGCATCGGCTCCGGCCACTCCAGCACGGTCAGGAGGAGCATCGGCTCCGGCCACTCCAGTACGGTATGGTCAGGAGGAGCATCGGCTCCGGCCACTCCAGTACAGTACGGTCAGGAGGAGCATCGGCTCCGGCCACTCCAGTACGGTATGGTCAGGAGGAGCATCGGCTCCGGCCACTCCAGTACAGTACGGTCAGGAGGAGCATCGGCTCCGGCCACTCCAGTACAGTACGGTCAGGAGGAGCATCGGCTCCGGCCACTCCAGTACGGTCAGTACCTTCATCACCTGCGACACCGGCAACCGGTTAGTATATAATGATGGAAAAGCTGAGAGGAATGTGACTTTTCATACACTTCAAATGTAATGTTGTGCAAACAAATGAACAAGGCAAATAAAGCATCCAAGATATTTGCATTAACACGCACAGTAGACACAGTATTAGAGTACTATTTTGCACGTGTTTTTTACTTGTGAAAAAGCAAACATGGTGCCCACACATGTAGCACATGAGATGAGATGTCTGATAGCTGAAGACAACACAGGCATGCAGGTTAGCATCATATTAAGAGATAAAGCCAAGTCTTCTAGCCTGTAGTGTGGGGGTCTATTCTCTGTGCTTGAATTAATATACTTGCATAAAGTTTTCGCAAGCTCCAATATGAATATCATTTCTCTTTTTTGTCCAGGCCGGAGGAGGTGCTTAACAATGAAGCTTTACAATATATGCCAGATGTGATTGCATTACATATTCTATAAATTATATTAGTTTGAACTACTTGTACAGATTACATTAACAGGAAATCTTTCCCCCAGCAATGAATGTTGAAACTCTAGTCACAGAACAAATAATTAAGTTTGATTTATTGTAATTGTAATTTTGTAGAACATGATGGAACATGACTCCATGACTCCATTACATTGTAGTAGTATTTATAGTACTTGTTGCAGCATGTTTGAATATATTGTATGAAGTATTTGCAGCTGGATCCCATTTGCTAATGATTGTGTGTTTGTGTGTAGGTGTACTGTGACATGGACTCAGAAGGAGGACGGTGAGTTTTCACAAGACAACTTAAAGTCACAGCCAAGGCAACAAGGCAAGCCTGCTTTTTTATTTTATTGCACCTTTATTTTTATAGGCAAGTCATTAAGAACAAGTTCTTATTTACATGGCGGCCTGACAAGCGACCAACCCACTTAGGGGAAGGGAAGGAGGGCTAAGAAAAAAAATACATTAGACAGTTAAAAATGACAAAATACAATTTCAAATAACTAAAATTGGTAATGAGAGCACAGACAGCAGTCAACGAGTATAAGAAGAGAAGCGCTTACAGATTACCCACCTGGATGTCAGACTGTTCTCATCTCTGGCAGGTGAGCCCTTTGTCTTGAGAACTAAGGCATGCAAAACACAAACCAGAAGGGGAGGACCAAGCCGAGGTATAAAGAGAGAGAACTGCTTCCCACTGGTGTGCATATTACAAACTAACCTTTGTCTTGACTACCATGTTCTGAGCCTTAAACGTTTGACAATACTGTAAGAGATTTTTGTCTCGTTCCTTATTGTCAGAGTTGGATTATCAAATTGCCTCTGGTACTTACCTGAGGTCAAATGAACTCATTTCTGATCAAAAGAAACACAATACTTTTCATCAAGAACATTTCCTGTTCTTAAACAATGTACACCTTATCCAGGGTCCATGTGTCACGTAGTCATGAGACTTTGGGTTTACCAGGTCGCCTGATTCATTTGAGAAGGGGGGTAGTTATGCAGTCAGTATAAAAGAATGCAACAGCCACCCCACTAATGGTTAAAACTACAAACAAGCCCAACAATTACCAACATATACCACCATGTTCTGAACAGACATGGTGCAGGCAGAGCTGCTGTGCATCCAGTAAGCAGAAAAAAAGACTTGAAGAGTAAGAAATGATTCAGTTGAAGTTGCCGTTATGCCGTGAGAGACAGCTGAGTGGAGACTGCACAGATTAAAACTGCTTGCACGTCTAAAGACACGAAGACGTGCAAGTAAAAACCGTTTCTGACCACATCCAGTCTACACATGCACGTGGTGGATGACAATGACTGAATCTTTTAACCGTGTTGCAAAGACAGGGCCTTAAACTAGGAGGGCCCAATGGCCAGTGTTGGTCATCTTACTTTAAAAAAGTAATTAGTTACAGTTACAAATTACTTCTCCCAAAAAGTAATTGAGTTAGTAACTCAGTTACCACATTGTAAAAGTAATTAGTTACTCAGCAAAGTAACTGTGACGTTATTGTTTATGTTCTATAACGCTATTACGTTCTATAACATCTTTAATGTCAAAGATGTTTATATTAACTGAAGAATAGAAACACTATATGCAGTATTTTAGAACATTTGGTATTCATTTGAACTTGATAGATTGCAGCCTGCCAGGCTTGGGGTTGGGCTAGCAGCAGAAACAAGTGTTGTGTTAGCATGTGTTGATGTGAGGTGCTTCATAAGATTCGAGTTACTTGAGGCAGATGTAGATAAAGTATTTTTCCTGGGCATAGCATGCATGTTACATAAACATTCTTGTCTTTAATTTCAATGAGCGAGAAGTAGTGCTGGTACTTCCAGTTCGAGAACGCTACCTTTGAATTTCCCTGGCTCGTTGCCATTGTTGCTGTCTTGTGTTTAGTGGAAGTCAGAGCGTGCAGTGAGACGACGTGAGCAGGGCATCCTCCCACCCAGCCAATCATCATCGCATTTGCAACGGTGTCATCATCCCCACCCCTGCTCTCTCCAGGCAGCTGATGTGTAGCCAAAGCCTGACACCCAGCTGACACCTCCCGCTTCATTCAACCAAATTGTAGTAATGCGCCACCTTACATTCTCAGTAACGATAACGGCGTTGCAACGATGGGAAAAGTAATTAATTAGATTACTCCATTACTGAAAAAACAAAAGGCATTAGTAACGCCGTTATACTTAAACGCCGTTACTCCCAACACTGCCAATGGCCCCTTGGCCCCCATACTTCTTGTGCCCATGGTTCACATGCAAAACTGATTTACAGGACGAGAACATTCCACAGATTAGGTTGATCCACAGCAGAGTTGCAAAGTGTTCTTTGATTGAGACAGAATGAGCATTACAGGGGGAGGGGGGAATGAAGTCTTCACTGTGTTCGTAGGCAATTGAACTTATTGTCAGAATTTTTTTTACCACGATTAAATGACAGGATAGAGTATGCAATATAATTGGACATTCAGCGGGACAAAAGCAAAAGATATATATATATATATATATATATATATATATATATATATATATATATATATATATATATATATATATATATATATATATATATATATATAACAGAATATACGTATGTGGAAAGAGTTGAACGGACAACGTTGGGGCAGACTAAACCCCCGCACCTGGTTTGTGATTGGTTGGATTGGTGTGACATCACAGTGCCTTCTGCAGATATAATCAGTGAGGTTGTAAGGGTGTGACAGACTGAAGGAGAGGACGCAGCTTGTTATCCTCTGAAGCCACAAAATCTCTTCAGTTTGACCTGCCTTTGAGTTGAGACAGGTAAGCATCCAACCAGGAGACATTAACTTTACTTTAAATGAATATTGATTTCTGATTTTTTTATGTACTTATTTGCTTATTATGTCTTAAACTAAAGACACTTAAACACCTAATTAAACACATTTTGGCCATAAATATCACCAAGCTAAGGCTGTATTAATGTCAACAGATTATGTATTTGCTGTACTGATTGTATACAACCTCTGGTGTCATTGTCACTACCCAATAACGGTCTTCTTTGACTTTCGCTGTTATTGAAGAATGATGAAGTAGAACTGTCCTATTTTTAAGCTGAACTACAACAAATAATTGAACACAATATACAAATACAATCTCACCTCTGTTGTTGTTATCTTAGTGTATTTTTGAAGGGGAGCAGAGAGGCCAGAACCTCAACACCAATGGCCCGGGTATCACTGGATAATCTGTAATGCATTTGTAATTAGTAGATGAAAAACATGGATATTTGTTATTTATTTCAAAACAGAAAAGCTGTTTTTGGTGTCAGAATCAAAAAACGGAAAACCTTTCCTTTTATCGTTATTCGATTTGGATTAATTCAATTCAATTACATTTTATTTATAGTATCAAATCATAATTAAAGCTGCAAGCAGCGATGAACGGGCCCTTGCCCCTTGCAGGTCGGGGTACTGGCAGACGCCACTCTTTGCGGCCATGCATTTGCGCAGCACTCAGACACTGCAAATCATCACCGATGAAAAGGGTCTGCTGAATTCAATGATCCCTCTCAGTTTACCCTAAACGGTTCACAAGTCATGAAAGGGGGCGTGGTCTGTGTACATGGGTGTGGCGTGAGTATAGGGGGCGGCTCAATATCACATGTAGACCACACATTCAAAGTTTCATGTAAATCGGAATAACTTTTGCCAAGACACAACTGTTCCTGTTTCAACAGCCACTTACAGGAAGTTGGTCCTCCATAACTTGCGCATTGCATTAGACATTAAAATTCTTTTGATAACTTTTAGTCACCAGGGTCCCTGTATCCAAGTTTTCGTGCAGATTGGACTCACGGCCCAGGAGGAATTAGACAAAGTAGGTTTCCCATATATCTAATATATAGCTAATTAATAAAAAAAGAAAAATAATCTAACAGCGCCATCTAATGGCCGATTCATGCTAAATTTGGCATGGATTCTCAAGCCCCTATGTGGAACAATTGTGTCATGTTTGGTTGCAATCGGTATAAATTTTGGTAAGATACGCAACTTCCCGTTTTGACAGCCCCCTACAGGAAGTAGGTCCTCTGTAACTTGCGCATTTCGTTAGCTATCAAAATTCTTTTGATAACTTTTTGTCATGATGAGTCTACGTGCACATTTTTGTGCAGATGGGACTCACGCTCTAGGAGGAGTTAAAAAAAAAGTAGGTTTCGCATAAAGCGAATTTGCTAATTAATTTAAAAAAGGAAAACAGCACCATCTAAAGGCCAATTGATGCCATATTTGGCACACAGCCTCACTGGCTCATGAGGAACAAGTTTTGTGTCCATCAGAATAGCCCTTGGCAAGATTTAACCATTCCTGTTTCGACACCCACCTACAGGGCGTTGGTCCTCCATAACTTGCGTACTGTTTTAGCTATCAATATTCTTTTGATAACTGTTTGTCATGAGGGTCCTCCAAGTCTATATGCAAGTTTTCGTGCCGATCGGACACATGCCCCAGGGGTAGTTAGACAAAATATGCTGATTAATTAAAAAAAAATTAAAACAGCGCCATCTAATGGCCGATGGACGCCAAGTTTGGCAAAGATGCTAAACCGGCCATGAGGAACAACAGGAAGTTGCTATAACTTGCGCATTCTTTCAACTATCAAAATTCTTTGGATAACCTTTCGTCATGAGGGTCAACAGATACTACCTGCAAAGATTCAAGAAGATTGAAATCACGGCCTAGGACGAGTTTGAAAGAATATAAAACACCTGAGAAATGCATAATAAAAAATGGCCACCTTCCAGTTGGGCAGAGCTAATGAAGGTAAATGGGAAATATGTCTGCAGTGATTAGAGCAATATGGGTATTAAATCTGGTGAAGATCGGAGCAACTATCTCCAAGTTAAGGCCTTCCACGCATTAGGAAGCCCGCTTACAGGTATGGGCCAAATTGCTGTACAGTATCGCAAAGCTTCCAGGTGTTTATGGGGGCACCAATTTTTGTGAGTTTTCATGTATATTGAGGCTGTCAAAAATGTGCCCAAGGGCTTAAACCAGTTAGGGTCCCATAGGCCATGCCCACTTTGACCAATCAGTACCTTACTGTAGGGGTGGCCTCATGAGTGGCCCTAGATGGTAGCCATTACATTTTGTAAAAATCGGATGAACCGTTCATGAGCTATAAACTTTATGTACTTTTAGCGCCTCCTAGTGGCCAATTTTTGTAAAATGTGTGGGGCATCTCTAGAGGGTCATGGCAAACAAGAATCTTAAGTTTTGCTTTGATAGCAATTATTTTGGTCGAGATATGGCAAAGTTGGTGTTTTCATACTTAGCTACACAAATTAGTTTGTGCGTAATATGTGCAATTTTTATCCTATAAAATTATTTGGATAACTTTGTGTCAGCTCGGTCTGGAGATGCTACCTGCCAAGTTTCGTGCAGATCAGTTCCACGGTCAAGGAGGAGTTCGGCAGTTTCACACATAAAAGTCTAGGCGGAAATGGCCGTTGCCTATATCAGGAGATTCAGCTGGATCCATGGAATGTGAACATATCTGGTTTTTGTATGTGCGCTGTACGGTTTGGGAGTTATATGGCCAAATGCATTTTTTTTCTGCAATAGTGCCACCTAGTGGTGCATATGAGTATTGTTTTTTAATCTTTGCAATTTTCACCAGTTGTGAAATGTGTGCAAATTTTTGTGAGTTTTCGTGCATTTTAACCCCCTCAAAAATGCAACAAAGGAATCGGAAAAATAATTTGACCAAAAACAATAGGGTCCTTGCAGTTTCACTGCTCGGGCCCTAATAACAGTTATCTCAAGACACTTTACAGATAGAGTAGGTCTAGACCACACGCTATAATTTACAAAGAACCAACAATTCTAGTAATTCCCCCAAGAGCAAGCATTTAGTGAGACAGTGGCGAGGAAACCTTCCTTTTAGGGAGAAACCTCGGACAGACCCAGGCTCTTGGTAGGCAGTGTCTGGCGGTGCCGGTTGGGGGTGTGATGAACAGTGGCAATAATACTCACAATAGTAGTGTAGTAGTTCAGCAGGTGTAGCAGGGGCACTGCAGGGCGTTACAGGATGTAGCAGGATATAGCAGGGCATAGCAGGGCACGGAGCAGGACTCCGGGAATAAGCTCCTCAGAGCTAGGTTAGTAACAAGCATTTCTGGAACATGGATGCACACAGATGGAAAGAGAGAGGAGAGAGGAGCTCAGTGTGTCAAAGGAAGGAAGTCCCCCACGCAGTCTAAAACTATAACAGCATAATTAAGAGTTGGTGCAAGGTAAACCTGAGCCAGTTCTGTAAGGGTTGGTAGATGAATCTGACGGCTATGAAGAGAAGCAGAGAAGAGAAGGGGTGCTGTGTCTGCAACATTACACCCTCCCCCGCCGATCTAGGCGAATGCTGCAAATCCTCACTCCCTAACTATACGCTTTATCAAAGAGGAAAGTTTTAAGTTTACTCTTAAATGTGGTGACGGTGTCTGCCTCCCGAACACAGACCGGGAGCTGGTTCCACAGGAAAGGAACTTGATAGCTGAAGGCTCTGGGTCCCATTCTACTTTTAGAGATTCCAGGAACCACAAGTAGCTCTGCATTCTGGGAGCGTAGTGCTCTAGTGGGACAATAAGGTACTATGATTAAAACACTCCCGAGGAACGGACATTCGTTTCCTGGGGGAAAGTGTTTTGTTTTCGCAGCGAAGGAGGAAGGGTCTAGCTAGTCCACACAGCATTCCGGCATGCGAGAAAAACGTGCTCAGGTTCATTGGCATTTCTTTAAATAAATGACTATTTTCTTGTCTAGGCACTGCACAGAGCCCCGGTGTCGCTGCAAAATAGCCTCGGGAAGGAACTTGTTTTGGTGGAACATGTGTACGTTCAAAAGTTGTTTCAGTCGTGCAACAGAAAACTCAGATTGAACAGATAGTCTAGGTAGCTATCTGGATCTACCCTGCAGAGATCTGAGGAGCAGTTAACAATAGTCCTCACACATCCACCGGAGTTTAGAACGCCAACACAAAGAAATACTATAGAAAGACTATCATTCACAATCTGTTGCCTGAGTTTGCTGACTGAACATTTTTTATTTATTAGGGCCCGAGCGCCGACAGCGCCCAAGTTCAATGAGGTATCATTGAACTCAGCATAGAGATCCCTTTTCATTGGTGATGATTTGCCCCGCCCCATATGCTTAAGCCACGCCCCCTTCAATAACTATTGGCCTGTTTCTTGTACTATTGTGTGAGGTATCATTGAACTCAAGAGAGAGTTCCGTTTTTTGTCATGGTTTGGCCTGCCCACTATGTGTAAGCCACGCCCCCTTTTACAGCTAATGAACCGTACGACAGAGTCTTGTGTGGGGTATCATTGAACTCAGCAGGGAGTTCCCTTTTCATTGGTGACGATTTGCAGTGTCTGAGTGCCGCGCAAATGCACGGCCGGAAGGAGCGGCGACCACCAGTAACCCCGATGCATGCAGAGGCACGAGGGCCCGTCCAACGCTGCTTGCAGCTTTAATTGTTATTGTGTTTTTCAGAGCATCAGACAAATCCACATCAGCAGTTGATTAATTTCAGCAGAAATCTGACAATGAAGGTAAGTTTATGAACTGATATTTTACAAATTTCAAAGATGTCAGTAATTAGATTATTTTATTTACAGGCAGATGTGTAGTCTAATTTGTTGTAGTGGGTATACTATACCATTTTTCTTTCTTTTTCTGCTCCGAATGGGCCTTTTGAGGGGTGACATATCAAAGTGGGGGTTCTGAAATCTTCAGCATCAAATACTTCATCTCCTGCATTCTGATACACTTTTATGCACCAATTTATGGTGGAAATACCTGGATCCCAAAAGTTGATCCCAAAGTCCAGTTTGTTTGATAATTGTGAACACCCATCCCAAGTCAACTTGAAAAGGTAGTATTATTACAGTTAATGTACTCTGATAAGACGTAAAAAAAGCTTGCTAGCTCGAAGGTTGTTTCTTGTAGCGACGGGATTTTCAGAATACAACACACAGAGCGCAAGGTTCCCTGACAGGCTTTATCCTGAAAATGTACTTCCGGGACAACCCACGCATATCATTTTTGTTAATTAGTCCCACCTTTCTGTCTCTAAGAGCTGACTTTGTCAACACCGTCATGAAGCTAGAGGCCAAGCTGTTAAAACCCTTTGTATGATTCAAACCTCAGTCATAATTACAGCATCTCTTCTGTTCCAGCTGGTTTCAGTCTTCCTCTTCCTGCTGGCTCCACTGTTGACCAGCTGCCAGCAGCTCCTCCGACCGGTGGACTGCAGTGCCATCTATCAGCAAAACAAAACCAAACCCAGTGGAGTGTACACCATCTATCCCGCTGGAGAGAGGTTTGCTTTCGAGGTACACTTTGGGGTTGTCGTGGTGTACAGATCTTTTTAAACAAAAAGAAAAAGTTACCAACCCTGCCTTTAAGCCGTTGTTTGAGCTGAGTCTTACAAGTAGAATATTTAGGACACTCCCTTAATGCACGTGGGAGGCTATTCCAATATTTACTTCCCTTTATGGACAGCAAAGTTTGTCCAAATGTGGTGCACCCTGGTGCCAATGCTGCTGTCAGCCATCTTTTTATTGAATTAATTTACTATACGGTTCCGATACACACGGGAAGAACCGGACGGTTGGGTTTAGGAAAGGGTCGTGGGTGGGTGTGTATAGTTCTGTGACACGCGGGAGGAAAGAAAAAAACGACTATAGCAAGCATGACAAGCGGAGCTTGAACCCCACTCTCCTGGGTGAAAGCTCTGTGTTTGACCCATTCACCACCTCAACCAACCTTCTTACGTGGAAATTCGCCCTTACATACTCCTCTCTAAATCCTCTCTAACTGCTGCTCTCCCCGGTGCGTTACACAAACACGCTGAAAGACGCCTTTTTCGTTGCATCGAAAGCAAAAGCACGGCCGGAAGGAGCGGCGACCGCCAGTAACCCCGAAAAATGTAGCCCCTACAGTACGTTTAACGTAGACTCACAAAACTTGGTACACATATGTAGCCTGTCAAGACGTACAACAAACGTCATTGGAGCCGTACCGTAAACTCAACAGGAAGTCCGCCATTTTGAATTGAAAGTTACGAATTAGTGTGATTTTGGCCATTTCCACATGTCGTACTGTAACAAACTCGAGCCACTGTCCAAACGTCTGTATTTTATGAATTCAGAATGAGAACGGGTTGCTTGAATGCAATGACATTTTAATCTCCTCCCCTCTACGTGTCACATCTACTGGTTGTTTTGTAAACATCATACACACAGATTTACAAAGATATTGTTGGTATTCTACAATAGACTTGATTTAGTACGTCAATCCTGAACATGGGTAATTGCAGATATAAGAATTAAGGAGGCTTCTTGGATGTCTTTTATAAAAAATGACTGCACCATCTGCATACATTCGATTATTGATTTTCTGATGTTTGTACAAGTGTTCAGTTGTCTAATATGTTTGTTTTTATTAGTTATTTTTGCTATACAAATGATTGGTTGGGCAAGATTACATTGTTTTTGTGATTGTTAGTAAGCAAAATCACAGTCAAAACTTCCGCAAACAAGTGTTTCCTAGGATGGCGAAGGAATGTCCCGCCCTACTCTGCATCTGATTGGCTAGTATTTGTTTAGTTGGTTAGTTGGATTGGTTAGGTTTAGGTACTCTAATTCGTGTTATTGAGTTTTATTTTAATTTGTTTAAATTCTGCTGAAAAATCGACATCCACAGATTCTGTGCGGCCGTGCTCATTAGTGTAAAGTTAATGTACAAATTATCACATTTACTGATGAGTGTGTGTGTGTGTGTGTGTGTGTGTGTGTGTAGGTGTACTGTGACATGACTTCAGAAGGAGGACGGTGGACGGTGAGTATTCAGTCAACCTTGTTGTTTGGAATCATGATCTGTCAGATATCTTGTGTGTTCAGCTAGTTAACCCCCCATCCCGTCCCCCCTCCAGGTGTTCCAGAGGAGGATGGACGGCACGGTGAACTTCTACAGGGGCTGGGATCAATACAAGATCGGCTTTGGTAACCCTGCTGGAGAGTACTGGCTCGGTGAGAGATTAAACCAAACTAATAGCTAATGAAAATCTCAGTTAATTAAATGCACGCGTTGAACTCTGTTGTGTAACTCCAGAAATGGAACTGTGACCAAAAAGCAGTCAGTCAGTTATCTTCCTCAATTTAAATGTCAATGTTTAATAGAATTATCTACACATCTGTACAAAACATCAAATATAAAAGTGTGTGTGTGTGTGTGTGTGTGTGTGTGTGTGTGTGTGTGTGTGTGTGTGTGTGTGTGTGTGTGTGTGTGTGTGTGTGTGTGTGTGTGTGTGTGTGTGTGTGTGTGTGTGTGTGTGTGTGTGTGTGTGTGTGTGTAGGTCTTGACAACATCCACTACCTGACAAACAACAAAAAGAGTGAGCTGCTGGTCGACATGGAGGACTTTGAGGGGAGAAAAGTGTTCGCTCGGTACTCTTTGTTCTCCGTCGGTGCAGAATGTGACGGATATGTGCTGACTGTGTCTGGATTCATTGATGGAGGGGCAGGTGAGTACAATTATTTTCATTGTATGTGTTTCATCCATATATAGTATTTATTTATGTTTTTTTTGAGGGCATCACAAATAGTCTCATATACGTGTTGACGAACACTGTGTTTCTGTAGGAGACTCCCTGAGTTATCACAACGGAATGAAGTTCTCCACCTTTGACAAAGACCAGGACACCTGGCCTCAGAACTGTGCCAGATCATACCTGGGGGCGTTCTGGTACAACGTCTGTCACTATGCAAATCCAAACGGCGTTTATCGTTGGGGGGCTGACAGCACTCTCTATGCTGTTGGAGTGGATTGGTACCATTGGAAAGGTTATAACTACTCCCTGAAGACCATCAGCATGAAGATCCGTCCTGTGCTGTAGTTCTCCAGGACCAACGTCCAGCAGAATATCAGCTCATCTCTTCTGATTTCTTTCTCTTTCTCTCATTAAGCATTTTATCTTACAACAGGTCTTATTTCCTGAAACTGGGCACCAGCACAAGAAAACCAACTGATGTTTGTAATTCTTTATACCATCTGTGTTGGTTTAAAGTAGTGCTGCACGTTATGAGAAACATATGCGATACGTGATAAGGTTGTTAAATAACGATATCACATGCAATAAATATAGAAATGTTAAAGTGTACTTGCAAGTCGATATCGCTTTAACAATGAAAAAACAATATACCTTGCAGTCCTAGTTGAAAGCAGTAGCAGTTTGCTGCAACGTGAGGGGTGGTTTTAGATTGGTTCTGTTCTTATCTGTCTGGAAGGTCCTTTTGTGTGGACATTGGAAATTCTCGATCATCTTTGTTACAATATAGATTTCTAAAGGGCTCCGTTTTTGGGCCATTGCTATTCTCCATTTACACGCTACTGCTGGGTAAGATTATGGGCGGCTGCAGCCAGAAAGTAAGGCTTATAATGTTTAAATGGAATCACATATATAGTCTGATCGGGTTTAAATCATTGCATGAACTGCTAACATGAGTCTAAAAGATGAAAGAAGTAAAGAAATGAAAAGTATAAAAAGATCTTTGCAGTTCAGGACAGCCAGGTGATGTCTGGTGGAGGTTTGAAACTCTAATGTGAATCTTTATCTGCTGTACGGTGACAATAAATAAGAAGCTGAGCATTAACTCTCATTGTCTCCTGTGTCTTTCTGTCTGGACTCTCAGTTTAAAAGTTTTACTTCCTTTTCACAAACAGAAGTAATAATATATCGCTGCACTCTAGTGGCAACAGAGACAAACTACAACTCCAACTTCTTCAGGGTCAAAATATACATGTTAATACTTGGTGTTAGTATTCTTAGAGGTATCAATACAATTTCCTGTTCAGCCCCCCCTCACACCAATGCGGTTGGACAGAATATTAGAAACACCTCTCAGTTAAATGGACTCACATGTTTATTGAATTATCATCCAGTAAATCTACTAAGTAACTTCACCAATAACCACATATACTGTATATACTTATTTATATGTACCACATAAAATGTACTTCTATACTATAATACTATATCATAATTTACCATTTTATACTATATTATGTGTTAGGACCCCTCCCTTTTCTATCTGCTGTTAGCTAAACTGGCCTTCCTGCAGGAGCTGGCAGTTTAGGTTAATTGGCTAATGAGCTGACACCTGGGTAGGCCTCAATCTAGGCCTGAACCAAGGCTATATCTACATGCCATGTCTCTTATGCTACATTTACACGTGGCCAGCTATTTTCATAAACGGACATTTCAACCTCTCCATTTTCAAAAATAACATCGTGCACAGCTGTCAGTTTTCAGAAAAGTGTTCGTTTACATGTACCCGTGCATATATGCCGTCAGTGACGTCAAGAGCACGCCAGACCTGTTGGTGGCGGTGTAACGAGAAGTTCAAGCCCACATTAGCCAATCAGAATCCCTAAAATAGCAACAACAGCAACCAATCACTTCCTCTTTCTCTCTCTCGGCTGCCTCAACCTCCGTTTGTCTCAGTTTACATGCTGGCCGGAGTTTTTAGAAAGACTCGTTTTCAGAGGAGAATGTAAACGAAGGGCACAAACGAAGAGAAATGTCTCCGTTTTTCAAAATAACCATGTACATGTAAATGGGGTAATAGTGTTTGTCTCTCTCTCCTAGGATCAACATCTTCTGGTTTTGGGTTGGTTTTGACACTTCTGTGGAAGGTACCGTGCATCCATACATTCCTCACTCATCCAAACACTCCACACACTGCCCTCTTGGTCACAAGCTTTGAGCCGGTTTGTGACAAGTAAATATGTTACAGGCTTTTGCATCATATTCTAAATCATGTTTGTAACAAATCTACATTCATACAAACAAACACTAATTATCTCGTTAATCACATCATCACTCTGGTGGACACACCGGACTTAAACTTTTGGCTCTGTGGTATTAACTGCCGAATAGGCCCCAATAGAAACAAGGTGAAGAAATATTTAGAAGGATGCAGATGGTTCCCTTTTTACAACCTGCTCTGTGTCGTATATATATTTGACACCACAAACGTAAAAAAAACCAAATCAATGCGTTCGGCAGACTCTTATCTTTCTGGTGATGATAATATTTTGGAGTTTGGACTCACGTTTTTTAAATTAAAATAGCTAATTGAGCGATATCATAATCATTAAATGGCCATGCTTGACTATCTACCCCTCCCTTCTCTACTCACTCACTGCAAAAATCACCATAGCAACAAGTTCTGCCACACACACACACACACACACACACACACACACACACACACACACACACACACACCAAGTGCTGGTATTAATCACTATTCTTACTTTACCTTGCAATTCTGTTTCCATTAACTCTTTTATACTTTTCAATTTGAATCTAGTTGTATTTTGCATTCTTAATTTAGTTTTATATAACTTATTATTTATGTCTTCTGATTATTGTTTTCATCATTTCCTTCCCAGCATTAAGACAACATTTACACGGCATTCGGCTGGTAGTGCCGGATGTCTACCAGATGGATACATCCTGCAGAGGAACGCAACAAGCCTTATAGCGACGGCTATATTGTAGGTAAAGAGAAGTACTTCCACTCTTGTTATGGGTAACAAGAGTACAAAGTCATACGTTCTTGCGGGGCCCGTGGTGGATGAGATGGTAAAGAAATATGGTACTTTGAATTGCCCTGTTGCTGAAATATGCTATACAAATAAAGCTGCCTTGCCTTGCAATTTGATATCAATTCAAATATTTATATAAAGGAGGGATCTGCTCCTGCTCACTAAATACACATTGTAAAAGGCTTACAAGTGTGTATCTAGTTTAATGTATCATGACATGTTTCTTGGTTGTCAGTTCTTAATTCTAGTTAAACGTAAATGAGAGAACACTCTTAAAGATAGATGTGGGTTATAATAACATCCATTTATTCACGCAACAGATATGAGACAAGTTTGATCCTGCAGGATCTCAAAAATGACAGTCACTTCATATATTCATGGACATATATATCAACTCATTTCAACATTCACAGGTCCATGATTAACTCAGCCACCACCCCTCCTCGCAAGGTCAGTGACCTCTCTGCCTGTGGCCGTTCGGCAGGCAGCCAAGTGACAGTACAACAGAAATAAAATGGAAAGAAAGGCTATTTCCATTCAAATCAACGTAGCAGAATGGTCAGAGCAGCAGCCATTTTTATGTGTACCATTGTCATGGTAATGTATAAACTTCAAATTTTGGTGCCCGACATTCGGCGAGTCGCGGAGCTGAGGTTTTACAGTAACTGACAAACGAGCAGTGGAGTAGTAACGTTACGAGACAGAGAGCCAGCCGCTAAATTAGTCAAATGATCATCATCATGCTTCATCCACACAAAGCACATTGCTATCGCCACATGTGACGGCCTTATTCGGCTCGTTTTCTGTGAACAATGTGGCGAGGGGGTAACGTTAAGGTGGAGTTAGAAAGATAATGTTAGCCAACACCAGCTGGCTGGCTTGCTCCGCCATGCTTTTATGCTGCATCGGTTACAGAGAAGGAGCTGAACAGCGGGCTGTGTCTAACGTTAGCGGTCTGTCGACCCACTGCTGCTGGGTCTAACGTTAGCGGTCTGTCGACCCACTGCTGCTGGGTCTAACGTTAGCGGTCTGTCGACCCACTGCTGCTGGGTCTAACGTTAGCGGTCTGTCGACCCACTGCTGCTGGGTCTAACGTTAGCGGTCTGTCGACCCACTGCCGCTGGGTCTAACGTTAGCGGTCTGTCGACCCACTGCCGCTGGGTCTAACGTTAGCGGTCTGTCGACCCACTGCCGCTGGGTCTAACGTTAGCGGTCTGTCGACCCACTGCCGCTGGGTCTAACGTTAGCGGTCTGTCGACCCACTGCCGCTGGGTCTAACGTTAGCGGTCTGTCGACCCACTGCCGCTGGGTCTAACGTTAGCGGTCTGTTGACCCACTGCCGCTGGGTCTAACGTTTGCGGTCCGCTGACCCACTGCCGCTGGGTCTAACGTTAGCGGTCTGTCGACCCACTGCTGCTGGGTCTAACGTTAGCGGTCTGTCGACCCACTGCTGCTGGGTCTAACGTTAGCGGTCTGTCGACCCACTGCTGCTGGGTCTAACGTTAGCGGTCTGTCGACCCACTGCTGCTGGGTCTAACGTTAGCGGTCTGTCGACCCACTGCCGCTGGGTCTAACGTTAGCGGTCTGTCGACCCACTGCCGCTGGGTCTAACGTTAGCGGTCTGTCGACCCACTGCCGCTGGGTCTAACGTTAGCGGTCTGTTGACCCACTGCCGCTGGGTCTAACGTTTGCGGTCCGCTGACCCACTGCCGCTGGGTCTAACGTTAGCGGTCTGTCGACCCACTGCCGCTGGGTCTAACGTTAGCGGTCTGTCGACCCACTGCCGCTGGGTCTAACGTTAGCGGTCTGTCGACCCACTGCCGCTGGGTCTAACCTTAGCAGTCCGCTGACCCACTGCTGGTGGGTCTAACTTTAGTGGTCCACCAACCCACTGCTGCTGGGTCTAACGTCAGTAGACCGCCAACCCACTGCCGCTGGCTATAGTCCAGGAGTATCATTACCCAACCTGACAGCTTCAGCGCAGCACGCCATCGACCCCTAGAGGTTGGGAGTGTTACTAGGTACTAACATTTGCTGTCTGCCTCCTCCCCTAGTGACTAGGAGGACCCCTGCTGGTGATTCTCTGCTGCCAATGACAGATGCCGATCTACTGCCTGTCAATGTCCCTGCTGCCTATGAGCCACGGCCACCTGCCCCTGGTACTGCTGTCCACACACCTGCGGCCCTCATGTTTGGACACAAACTGCGTGCACCGTTGGACTTGGCATTCGGGTCCACACCTAATGCTGAGATTGCTGGAGGAAAAGAAATGGACTACTGCCGTAGGCTAAAAGAATGCCTACAGGTGGTGCACGACTAGACCCGCCAGGCCCAAGCCAACTCAGGGGTGCGGCAGAAAAGGGCCTATGACACACGAGACTGTGAGTGTACCGGTTGCACATGCCTGGCCAGGGGAGCATGGCGGTGCTACACCAAGACAGACTTGCACCATACCGCCCTCTCGCTCCATCTGTGCATGGTGGGGTTGGTGATGGCAGCACTACACACCTCAACCTGAATGGGACCCCCCAGTTGTGTCCCTTGTGAGTCCTGGGAGACCTGCTTGTCAGCGACAGCATTATGGACATTTAAGGGACTATGTTTTGGGGGATGGGGTCGCCAAGGACGACTGACCCCTCAGGCTATGTAACGGCTGGCAGGATGCCGTTGTGTTGACTGTTCTGCACTGCAGTGCAAAGGATCATGGGACTATGTTATTAACAGTTCTTGTCCTAGTTTAATTGTGTAAGTGATGTTCTGTTAGTGTTTTCGTTATGCATTTATGTTACCTGGGTTTTAGTGTTCATGTTTATTTACATTTGTTGGTTTACCATGACTGAGACATTGTGTATCGAGTGTGTGTAGAACATGAATAAACTACCTACTGACTTCTTCCACGTAGCTCACTACAATATATTTCCAAGTAACTCCGCGTCTTTGACTGACCACTACCTTGCCTTGTGATGTTTTGGATACAGTCGCCAGAATGTTTCTGCCTTTTTGGTGCAAATAACCTGTTTAATTTGGAAGTGGTCTGAGAGAGTTGTGCTTCTGTGAGTCCATTACCTCAGTGTGCTTGATATATGTGTTGAAATTCAGAGTCCCTCCTCCTTTGTTACTTATTCTGTGGTCCTGTGTCTATAAATCCCTAGTGCCTCTTTCCCTCTCACCTTTTAGTAATCCCGTTTTGGGAGATAAGCTGGAGCAGGCGATTTTTATTAATAAGGAGGTCCTGTTAGAGTCATGCTTTGTCACCAGAACAAGCAGACATTATCAGCTAGAGAGCCTGGTGTCACGGTCTGTTGACTAGACACAATGCAGAAGTCCGTCGGTCCACAACTCTGTTTGTTAAAGAGAAACTCTATTATTTTAATATCTAGCTGTGCTGATGTTCAAATATTAGTTTTAAACTGAATACACATTGTATGTCTTTATTGAATAAGTATTGGTAAAAGGTCAGGCGATGTGACATCACAGCCTCCTGCAGATATAAGTAGTGAAGTTGTGACGGACTGAAGCAGAAAGCAGCAGCTTGTTTCCTCTGAAGACACCAAGACTCGTCAGTTCGACCTGCAGCTGAGTTCGGACAGGTAAGCATCCAACCAGAGACATTACAGAGACGTGACTAGATCAGCCGTGGCAACATCACCGTCTTTTGGGGATTTTAGTTTAGTTTTGAATTTACAGAGAAGCTGAAATCAAGTTTGTAACATTGCAATAATATTTAAAAATTGCACGTCAACTGTTAAAATTGAAGGTAACATTAGTGCGTTAACTTTGTTCCAGTTGGATCATCTTTTGGGAAAAGATAATTACTGAATTTGAGTTTGACTTTGTTGCACGTCAACTATTAGAAACAAAGAGCGACAGTTTAATTAACTTTCTGGTAATCATGTGTGATACATTTGTTTAATTTTAACTTTAATTGAGTCTTTAAGGTAATATTAGTGTATTAACATTTCAGTTGGATGGTATTTTGGGAAAGAAAATCTAATTTTTTTGTTCTGATCTTAGTGTATTTTAGAAGTGGAGCAGCGAGGCCAGAACAGAAGGAATTGCCAAAAACAGGACATTTTTGATTAATTTTTAGTTTTTTGAGTCTGACACCACAACAATTAAATATATTGGTTTTTCATTTTCTAATTACAAATGAATTACGGATTATCCAATGATACCCTGAACACCGTGGTGTAGTGGAGGGTATACGCAGGTATACGGGGTATACCCTCCTCTTTTTACAGCCAAAAAGCCATGGAATATATAGGAGAGTATACCCACTTCCTCCTCCATAACCTACCCATCTACCTATTAGTACACCCACCTTATCAACAACCACTACACCAGTGCCTGAACACCAACCCGTCTTTTTCTTCATTCACTTAACAATCTGTTGTCTGTGAGTTTGCTGACTGAACATTTCTTTTATTTAATCTTTTGTTTTCAGAGCATCAGACAGATCGACATCAGCAGTTGATTCATTTCAGCAGAAATCTGACAATGAAGGTAAGTGTGTGAACTGATATTTTACGAATTTCAAATTCTTTGAAACTGAAAAGTATCTTTATCAGTAGATTAGATATTTTTTACAGGCAGTTGTGTAGTCCAATTTGTTGTAGTGGGTATTGAAGTAATAATCTGACAATAATCATGCTAATCCTATATATTTACTGTTGATGCATTAAGAGTTGTGTGTTTGACTAAGGTTGAGAAGCAAAAAGCATCTCATTATTTAAGAATAAGACCTTTAATTAAACATGATCAAAAGAGGGACAGTAAGATACGATTGCAGAAACCCAGCTCTGCTCCAAGATCAGATTGTCAGAAGTATGTAAACAGTAAATATCTAGAGAATGAATCATTACTCCACCTTGGATATGGGAAATTAGCCGTTTGCTGGGGCAGGGCAGATCTGCCTGGAGACTGAAGGAGCGGCCGGCATGATAAAAATGTAGGAGAGTGAGATAACGGGGTTCACATTCTGGGAGAGACTGGACGAACCTGAACTCCGTACAGCATTGTCTGTTTGCTAGGGCAAGTCTAGTCTTAATACTGTGAAGCCGTATGCATACAGGTCAGTGTAACGCTTATCAGTTAAATTTTCTAAGTACAAACGGACATTTGAAAAAACAGAAATATGGCTTCAAATATCCAATTTTTTCATTTTTTTTCCACCACGTAGCTAGGTGGAACGAGGGAGAGCATACCATCGCAGTATTGAATAATTGGAGCCCAGATGCAATTTTGTAATTTTCTAAATTTCTGATCCTCTGAATAAAAACAGAAAATTGGAAAAACAGGTTAAAGATCCAATTTTTTAATTTGTCAAGGCTAAAAAAAAAAAAATTGGATATTTGAACCCATTTTTCTGTTTTTCCAAATTTCTGTTTGTGCTTAGAAAATTGAACTGATAAGCGTTACACTGACCCATACGCCTTGTAATTCTTGAAATACTGATTTCTAAAGTTAAGCTAGTCTTAAGCCTGGTTCCCACGGCAGGATAATTAGGCCGATTTTAGCCCCGATTCCCCCCTTCCGACAATCTTAAGGATGCTCCGATTATCGTAGAATAATCTGATCAGATATTCCTGCCGTGTGCGGTGTGTTAAGACTGCTCTCGTCTGCTCGGAAGGACGTCGGGACCGCTCCCATCTCAAATCGGGGATATCCAACATGTTGGATTGTTTTGGCCCGATTTCTTCTCGTGTGTGGCGTCCCCCGGGGACAAACGAGCACGCAGCCTGTGGACTGTGGCGTGTAGCCAATCAGAAAGCCAGGTGACGAGGCGGCGAGGAAAGCACCGGGAAACAAAATCAAAACAGCGGGAGTCAAATCGGTTTGTGTGTGATGTGTTGATTTTGCCGTGTGCTGCGCACCACACACTGTTCAACCAGAACCGTTAGACCCGTGATTTTTTATCGCCGTGTGTTGGATTGGAAAATCGGCCGACAATTTTAAAATCGTCCCGTGTGAACCAGGCTTTACCATCAACGAATATGTCGGGAAGAAAAAGCATTTAGAGATAATTATAGTCAGATTTTAAGGTCCTGACGGCCCAGGAGGTTCAGAACTTGTCTTCCTCTTCAGTATATTATAAAAAAAAATCTTTTGCTCCCAATGGGCCTTTCGAGGGGGGACATATCAAAAATTTCAGCATCAAAGACTTCATTTCTTGCATTCTGATACACTTGTATGCACCAATTTATGGTGGAAATACCTGGATCCCAAAAGTTGAACCTAAAGTCCAGTTTGTGTGAACACATCCATGCCCAACTCTACTTGAAAAGGTGGTCATATTACAGTTAACGTACTCTGGTAAGATAGAAAAAAGCTTGCTAGCTCGAAGGTTGTTTCTTGTAACGAAGGGATTTTCAGAGGCCAACACACAGAGCAGAAGGGTCCTGACGTCAGGCTTAATCCTGAAAATGTACATCCGTTGATCCACACTACTACAGGGAAAGCCCATGCAGATAGTTTTTGTTAATTAGCCCCACCTTTCTGTCTATAAGAGCTGACTTTGTCAACACCGCCATGAAGCTAAAGGCCTGTTAAAACACTTTGTAAGATTCAAACCTCAGTCATAATTACAGCATCTCTTCTGTTCCAGCTGGTTTCGGTCTTCCTCTTCCTGCTGGCTCCACTGTTGACCAGCTGCCAGCAGCTCCTCCGACCAGTGGACTGCAGTGCCATCCATCAGCAATCAGACATAACCAAACCCAGTGGAGTGTACACCATCTATCCCGCTGGAGAGTGGTCTGCTGTCGAGGTACACTTCGGGGTTGTCAGGGTGTAAAGATCACTTTAAACAATATATAAAAAAGTGTATATTGGAAAAAGTTACCAACCCTGCCTTTAAGCCATTGTTTGAGCTGAGTCTTACAAGTACAATATATAGGACACTGCCTTATTGCACGTGGTAGGCTATTCCAATATTTACTTCTCTTTACGGACAGCACAGTTTGTCCAAATGTGGTTCACCCTGGTGCCAATGCTGCTGTCAGCCATCTTTTTATTGATTTAATTTAAAGGACATTGGGCAAGCCCGTACAGACCCTCGAACATAAAACAAGCATATTTGAAACCTTTCTTCAGGTTACTTTTAAAGGTTAATATAGAGTCCAATGTGTCCCCAAGTACTTTAACGCCATTACAATATCAAGCTCCTCCCCTCTACGTGTCACCTCTACTGGTTGTTTTGTAAACATCATTCACACAGATTCACAAAGATCTTTTTGGTATTCTATAAAAGACCTGAATTAATAAGCCAATCCTCAACATGTGTCATTGCATAAGAATTAAGGAGGCTTCTTGGATGTCTTTTGTAAAAATGACTAAATCATCTGCAAACATTTGAATATTGATTTTTTTAACACATCAGGTAACAGTAGAAGTAATGCATAAAGATAGTTTCTGTGATTTAAGGTAGTCGTGATTACACTTATTTTTTTCAAGTGTTCAGTTTTCTGATAAGTTTGTTTTCATTAGTTATTTTGCTATACAAACGATTGGTTGGGCAAGACTTCGATACTGCCTGATCACTACTGCACAGACTCTGGTTGCAAAATTACAAGATGGAATCCGTCCATCTTCGTCCGCTTATCCGGTATCGGGTCGCGGGGGTAGCAGCTCCAGCAGGGGACCCCAAACTTCCCTTTCCCGAGCCACATTAACCAGCTCTGACTGGGGGATCCCGAGGCGTTCCCAGGCCAGGTTGGAGATATAATCCCTCCACCTAGTCCTGGGTCTTCCCCGAGGTCTCCTCCCAGCTGGACGTCCCTCCACCTAGTCCTGGGTCTTCCCCGAGACCTCCTCCCAGCTGGACGTGCCTGGAACACCTCCCTAGGGAGGCGCCCAGGGGGCATCCTTACCAGATGCCCGAACCACCTCAAGATGGAAGCTTCTGTAAAATAATAGTTTTTTATCGATTACATCATGTTTGTGAACGTTAGGAGCCAAAATGAAAATCACAGTCAAAATGTTCAATTAATTGCACAGCCCTAGTACCCAGGATGCAAGCATGCGTTTACTAGGATGGCAAAGGAATGTCCCACCCTACTCTGCATCTGATTGGTTAGTATTTGTTGCCTTCATTAGTTGGATTGGTTAGGTTTAGGCACATTAATTCTTGTTATTGAGTTTTATTTTAATTTCTGTAAATTCTGCTGAAAGTTCTGCATCCACAGATTCTGTGCGGCCGTGCTCATTAGTGTAAACTTAATGTACAAATTATCACATTTACTGATGAATGTGTGTGTGTAGGTGTACTGTGACATGGCTTCAGAAGGAGGACGGTGGACGGTCAGTATTCAGTCAACCTGTTGGACCTTTACAACAAATCACATTCCAGTAAATATCTTGTGTGTTCAGTTAGTTAACCCCCCGTCCCGTCCCCCCTCCAGGTGTTCCAGAGGAGGATGGACGGCACGGTGAACTTCTACAGGGGCTGGGATCAATACAAGATCGGCTTTGGTAACCCTGCTGGAGAGTACTGGCTCGGTGAGAGATTAAACCAAACTAATAGCTAATGAAAATCTCAGTTAATTAAATGCACGCGTTGAACTCTGTTGTGTAACTCCAGAAATGGAACTGTGACCAAAAAGCAGTCAGTCAGTTATCTTCCTCAATTTAAATGTCAATGTTTAATAGAATTATCTACACATCTGTACAAAACATCAAATATAAAAGTCCCTGTGTGTGTGTGTGTGTGTGTGTGTGTGTGTGTGTGTGTGTGTGTGTGTGTGTGTGTGTGTGTGTGTGTGTGTGTGTGTGTGTGTGTGTGTGTGTGCAGGTCTTGACAACATCCACTACTTGACAAACAACAAAAAGATTGAGCTGCTGGTCGACATGGAGGACTTTGAGGGGAATAAAGTGTTCGCTCGGTACTCTTTGTTCTCCGTCGGTGCAGAATGTGACGGATATGTGCTGACTGTGTCTGGATTCACTGATGGAGGGGCAGGTGAGTGTGTTGATGTTATTTCTGTCATCCATATATAGTATTTATTAATTTATTTATTTTTCCAAGGGCATCACAAATAGTCTCATATACTTGTTGAAAACACTGTGTTTCTGTAGGAGACTCCCTGAGTCTTCACAACGGAATGAAGTTCTCCACCTTTGACAAAGACCAGGACACCTGGCCTCAGAACTGTGCCAGATCATTCCTGGGGGCGTTCTGGTACAGCAGCTGTCACCATGCAAATCCAAACGGCGTTTATCGTTGGGGGGCTGACAGCACTCTCTTTGCTGTTGGAGTGGATTGGTACCATTGGAAAGGTCATGACTACTCCCTGAAGAGCATCAGCATGAAGATCCGTCCTGTGCTGTAGTTCTCCAGGACCAACGTCCAGCAGAATATCAGCTCATCTCTTCTGATTCCTTTCTCTTTCTCTCATTAAGCATTTAATCTTACAACAGGTCTTATTTTCCTGAAACTGGGCACCAGCACAAGAAAACCAACTGATGTTTGTAATTCTTGTTACCGTCTGTGGTGGTTTAAAGTAGAGCTGCACAATATGAGAAAAATATGCGATAAGTTGTTGAATATGGCGATAACGATATCACTTGCGATACATAAACAGATATTAACGTGTTCTCAGTTCTGCTCAACAGTCTGTTGAATTTAAACAACAAAAAACAATAATTTCCAACATTCTTTTATTGAACAAATTGAACATTGAATTGAAGTTGATATCACGATAGCGATAAAAAAAACAATATATTGTGCAGCCCTAGTTTAAGGCAGTCGCAGCTCGCTGCAACGTGGAAGTTGCAGGAAAAGTAGGGCCATAATCTTTAAATGGAAACGCATATATAGTCTGATCGGGTGTATATCACTGCATGAACTGATAACACCAGTCTAAAAGAGTCTGAGAAACCAAATGAAAAGTATGAAACCATCTTTGTAGTTCAGGACAGCCAGGTGATGTTTGGTGGAGGTTTGAAACTCTAATGTGAATCTTTATCTGCTGTACGGTGACAATAAATAAGAAGCTGAGCATTAAGATGATCTGATGTCTTCACTTTGTCTCCGGAGTCTTTCTGTCTGGACTCTCTAATGGAAGATGGACTCATGATGGGTCTTAAAGGTGCACTATGAGTTCCTGCATTGTATCAGCGCAATTTCATTTTTGTCTCAAATCGTAGGCATCTCTCCTTGATCCGCTAGCTGCCTGGTCCCTGATATAAAAAACTTTGAAAATGGGTCAAATATGACAACACAAGGGTTAATTGAGTCATCCAAACCGGTTTCAACCAATTAGGAAACACAGTCACACCTGCGTTCAGTTCATCCCAGTTAGATTACTGCAATGCACTCTTCTTATGCCTCTCACAACAAAACCTGAATCACAATAACTAATCTTTGGCTTTTGGACAAAAACAATCCATCTGAACAGGTCACTCTTGAATGTTTTATTCTTTTCTGATAATTTATAGACTAAATAATTAATCAAAAAGATACTTGATACAGTAGATTAATCAAAAAAATTACATAATTTGTGCTTTTTATGTTTTTAAAATTCCTGAGAGCAAGCACTTCGTCCACACCTGCACTCTGACATCACATTACACGAGTTTAATCATCTCTGAAGTTAAAATCTGATTGTCCCTTTACATCCTGCAGTTGATCAGAGACGTTCAGGCGTCCATCAGTTCAGTCAGAGACTTCAGCGTTGTCCGCTGTCAAGGCTCGGGCAGGCGGTAATCCGGTGAGTGGTTTCCCTCACGGAGGCGTCCGAAACATCCGAGCAGCAGATCCACCGCCGTGCTGACTGTGGACCGGACGTCCTCGTCGCTTTGACCCCTCAGAGGATTCACCTCCACCATGTCCACAGCCGACAGAAGACCTGCAGGATGGGCACAGGGGACATTTAGGGCGCTTTCACACCTATGGACTTGGTGGAATCGGTGCAATTCGGGGGTTGAAGTTGCAACATTGTGGCATTTTTCATTTGGTTCGGTTTGCATTCACATTGCACTTAACAGTCCTTCCAGAAAAAAACAGTTTTTTTGTGATTGTTGCGGGCAAAAATCCTTGATTATGCGGCACGTTTTCTTAAAAAATGCGATGGAATATGCGGGATATTTATGCAATTTTATGCGATGAAATTGCGGGAACTTGCAAAAACTGCGGTTCCATCGTGGCTTCATCGCGGGGTCTGCAGCTTTTTGATGTTCACGTCGCGTAATTACGTGACTTCATAACGTCGCTTCATAACGTCACTTCATAACCTTCCCATGGCAGCAGGGGAAAACGGCTGCTCTTGTGTGAAGTAAACGCAACATTTTTCAACTTTCTGCTGAGATATATGTGTGACTTTTTTGCAACGCAAATGTGGGGATTATGAAATCATGCAAGTCCCGCATATTTCTGTGCGGAAATCTGCAATTCATGCGGTGAAAGCACGGCGTATTTGAAAAAAATCATATTTCTGGAGGGACTGACAAATGCACCAAACACTGTGAACACACATCACACGGTCGAGGCGGTCGCTCGTTAATTGGACAGAATTTTCAAAACTCGCCGACACGGTCTCAGAACTAGGATAGGAGACACACCAAATGTATAACATCTTGGGCTTTCTAGTTCTGCTTAAGTGTTTCTAATATTTTAGAAGAAGGTGGACAATGTGATCAGCGGACTGACAGCGAGTGAAGGAGAGCGATGACTGCCGTTCCAAGGCACTGTCACTGGTAGAAGCTCGTGAAAACAGTATAACGCAGAATAAGGTGAAAAAAAAAGTTATAATATAACATTTTGACCCAGAAAATCTTCGCTTAGTAGACGGGAAGACAACACAAAGGTTAAATGAAAGCGTAGCTTCAGCGTTGGTACCTGTCTGACCGAGGTGTTCGGCGATGTAGACTCCCTCTCTGTAGGTGAGCCCTCCGACTACAGGTGTCCCTGTTGCCGGGGTAACAGAGGGGTCAATGGCATCGATGTCGTAGCTCAGGTGGATCGGTTTCTTCACCCTGTAGAAAAAAATAAATAAATAAAAAATCATTGCATTTATTATTATAGGAATTTTAATTGTATAAGTCCACATTTATCTCTTTGTATATTCAAATAAAGGGGGCGTGGCTATCTGAATTTTGAATTTTGTTTAGCTAAAAAGATAAATATTTAGAGGAAAAAAATTATATTTTGAGAAAAGTAAAAATTTGAAAAAATAAGTGACATATTTGTTGAAAATATTTCACCGGTGGAGTTAAGGTGTAGAGCCCCTGGTTATAGTATATATCTTGGTCACCGGTGGAGTTAAGGCGTAGAGCCCCTGGTTATAGTATATATCTTGGTCACCGGTGGAGTTAAGGTGTAGAGCCCCTGGTTATAGTATATATCTTGGTCACCGGTGGAGTTAAAGTGTAGAGCCCCTGGTTATAGTATATATCTTGGTCACCGGTGGAGTTAAGGTGTAGAGCCCCTGGTTATAGTATATATCTTGGTCAGCGGTGGAGTTAAGGTGTAGAGCCCCTGGTTATAGTATATATCTTGGTCAGCGGTGGAGTTAAGGTGTAGAGCCCCTGGTTATAGTATATATCTTGGTCAGCGGTGGAGTTAAGGTGTAGAGCCCCTGGTTATAGTATATATCTTGGTCACCGGTGGAGTTAAGGTGTAGAGCCCCTGGTTATAGTATATATCTTGGTCAGCGGTGGAGTTAAGGTGTAGAGCCCCTGGTTATAGTATATATCTTGGTCACCGGTGGAGTTAAGGTGTAGAGCCCCTGGTTGTAGTATATATCTTGGTCAGCGGTGGAGTTAAGGCGTAGAGCCCCTGGTTATAGTATGTATCTTGGTCACCGGTGGAGTTAAGGCGTAGAGCCCCTGGTTATAGTATATATCTTGGTCACCGGTGGAGTTAAGGCGTAGAGCCCCTGGTTATAGTATATATCTTGGTCACCGGTGGAGTTAAGGTGTAGAGCCCCTGGTGATACTTGGAGCAAAGTCTCATGTTGTGTCAAGACTTCTTAGTGTTTAAAAATAATGATTTTGATGTGATCATAGTAGTTCCCCTAGCACTCCCATTCAAAAGGCCATTTGACCGAAAACGAGAGTACGGTCAATCTTAAAAGTGGCGCTTCCGTCCTAATTATGCTTTTAAACGAAAGTTTGACAGATTCACAAAAAGACCCTAGGTTGCATTTTGGCGAGAGTTACGCTTTAAAAGATACGTTACGCATTCAATGCAGCCAAAACGTTAGAGTGTAGTTGTCTACCGGGAAGTGATCACAGTGATTGGGTCAATAGTTAGTCGTTGATTACTTGGCAGAGAGGTAGTCACACGTCTCCTCCATGACTTTAGCTACGCCGAGTTGATCCACCTCGGACATGGAAAACACCTTCACCCCCAGGAGCTTCAGGATGTAGCTGGGGACATGAAAACAACACTTGGTAGGACCCAAAATAGAGCCAAAACATCCAGAAAAACAACCAAAACATAAAAAAGAGACAAATACATCAGAGAAAGCGCCAAAAACGTGCAAAAAAGTGCAAAAACTTTTAATTTTTTATAAAACATTTGTACATGTATGTATGCGTATATGTATGTATATGTATATGTATGTATATGTGTATGTATGTATGTATATGTGTGTATGTGTATGTGTATGTGTGTATATGTATGTATGTGTATATGTATGTATGTGTATATGTATGTATATGTGTATGTATGTATATGTGTATGTATGTGTATATGTTATCTTCGTAACATTGCCAAAATTAGGAACATCCTGTCTCAAAACGATGCAGAAAAACTAGTGCATTCGTTACTTCTAGACTGGACTATTGTAATTCCTTCCTATCAGGTTGCCCAAATAAGTCCCTTAAAGTCTGGTTCCCACGGCAGGATAATTAGGCCGATTTTAGCCCCGATTCCCTTCCGACAATCTTAAGGATGCTCCGATGATCGTAGAATAATCTGATCAGATATTCCTGCCGTGTGTGGTGTGTTAAGACTGCTCTCGTCTGCTCGGAAGGACGTCGGGACCGCTCCCATCTCAAATCGGGGATATCCAACATGTTGGATTGTTTTGGGCCGATGTCTCCTCGTGTGTGGCGTCCCCCGGGGACAAACGAGCACGCAGCCTGTGGACTGTGGCGTGTAGCCAATCAGAAAGCGAGGTGACGAGGCGGCGAGGAAAGCACCGGGAAACAAAATCAAAACAGCTGGCGGCACGGCGCACCAGAAAGTCCGGTGGGCGTCGGAGATGGAGGACCAACTCGTCGACCTGTGGCAACACCGTGAATGTTTGTACAACGTTTCGTGTAAAGAATATCATAACCGAAATGACAAGGAGAGGAATTGGGCAGAAATTGTTGCTGCACTTGAGATACCAAGTAATGTTTGTAATGGATTTTGCGATATGTCCCGTCTGACCTGGGAGTGCTCGGGAGTCCAATCGGTTCGCAGCCGAGTGTGAAGCGGCTGGGATGAGGATCAGCACCTCTAAATCGGAGGCCATGGTTCTCAGCAGGAAACCGATGGAGTGCCTTCTCCGGGTAGGGAATGAGTCCTTACCCCAAGTGAAGGAGTTCAAGTACCTTGGGGTCTTGTTCGCGAGTGAGGGGACAATGGAGCGGGAGATTGGCCGGAGAATCGGCGCAGCGGGTGCGGTATTACATTCAATTTATCGCACCGTTGTGACGAAAAGAGAGCTGAGCCAGAAGGCAAAGCTCTCAATCTACCGGTCAGTTTTCCTTCCTACCCTCACCTATGGTCATGAAGGCTGGGTCATGACCGAAAGAACAAGATCCAGGGTACAAGAGGCCGAAATGGGTTTCCTCAGGAGGGTGGCTGGCGTCTCCCTTAGAGATCGGGTGAGAAGCTCAGTCATCCGTGAGGAGCTCGGAGTAGAGCCGCTGCTCCTTCGCGTCGAAAGGAGCCAGTTGAGGTGGTTCGGGCATCTGGTAAGGATGCCCCCTGGGCGCCTCCCTAGGGAGGTGTTCCAGGCACGTCCAGCTGGGAGGAGGCCTCGGGGAAGACCCAGGACTAGGTGGAGGGACGTCCAGCTGGGAGGAGGCCTCGGGGAAGACCCAGGACTAGGTGGAGGCACGTCCAGCTGGGAGGAGGCCTCGGGGAAGACCCAGGACAAGGTGGAGGGACGTCCAGCTGGGAGGAGGCCTCGGGGAAGACCCAGGACTAGGTGGAGGGACGTCCAGCTGGGAGGAGGCCTCGGGGAAGACCCAGGACAAGGTGGAGGGATTATATCTCTAACCTGGCCTGGGAACGCCTCGGGATCCCCCAGTCGGAGCTGGTTAATGTGGCTCGGGAAAGGGAAGTTTGGGGTCCCCTGCTGGAGCTGCTACTCCCGCGACTCGATACCAGATAAGCGGACGAAGATGGATGGATGGATGGATGTTTGTAATGGATTTTGCGATATCTGACCTGGGAGTGCTCGGGAGTCCAATCGGTTCGTGTGTGATGTGTTGATTTTGCAGTGTGCTGCACACCACACAATGTACGACCAGAACTGTTAGACCCGTGATCTTTTTATCGCCGTGTGTGGGGTCTCTCAGGATTGGAAAATCGGCTGACAATTTTAAAATCGTCCCATGTGAACCGGGCTTAAGACTCTCCAGCTGATCCAGAATGCTGCAGCACGTGTTCTGACAAGAACTAAGAAAAGAGATCATATTTCTCCTGTATTAGCTTCTCTGCATGGGCCTCCTGTAAA
>CM042334.1:1109464-1116964 GCA_023566125.1 Zingel zingel | reverse complement strand
CTCCAAACTCTGACCCATGTTCCTCCAAACTCTGACCCATGTTCCTCCAAACTCTGACCCATGTTCCTCCAAACTCTGACCCATGTTCCTCCAAACTCTGACCCATGTTCCTCCAAACTCTGACCCATGTTCCTCCAAACTCTGACCCATGTTCCTCCAAACTCTGACCCATGTTCCTCCACGCAAACTCTGACCCATGTTCCTCCAAACTCTGACCCATGTTCCTCCAAACTCTGACCCATGTTCCTCCAAACTCTGACCCATGTTCCTCCAAACTCTGACCCATGTTCCTCCACGCAAACTCTGACCCATGTTCCTCCAAACTCTGACCCATGTTCCTCCAAACTCTGACCCATGTTCCTCCAAACTCTGACCCATGTTCCTCCAAACTCTGACCCATGTTCCTCCAAACTCTGACCCATGTTCCTCCAAACTCTGATCCATGTTCCTCCAAACTCTGACCCATGTTCCTCCAAACTCTGATCCATGTTCCTCCAAACTCTGACCCATGTTCCTCCAAACTCTGACCCATGTTCCTCCAAACTCTGACCCATGTTCCTCCAAACTCTGACCCATGTTCCTCCAAACTCTGACCCATGTTCCTCCAAACTCTGACCCATGTTCCTCCAAACTCTGACCCATGTTCCTCCGCTCCCTGCAGGAGGACTACACTAATGGAAGAATCAGGAGAGAAAGAGACTTCAGGGACCACGACGATGTCTGGCTAGTATCCCGATTTGAATTCCCTAAAGCTGAGCTCGTGGATCTATGTACTAAATCGGGTCCAGTAGAGACGGCAACGCGCCGGAACCGTGCTATCCAGTCCATCCCGGGCCAAATACAGGTCCTCGCCACTCTGGGGGGAAATGTCTGACAGCTAAGTCTTTTTTAATGAATATTATATATAATCTTCATTTTTATCACTAAGGCTTGTTTGGATATAATATATAGTTCTGTTAAGTCTAGGTCTGGTATATGAAGCTGTCCCAGAGTGCCATAATGCCGCCGTTTTGGACATATTATTAATGCATGTAGTTATACATCAGGGTTCCCTACGCTGGGCAAGAACAGGCCGACATTATAATTCAATTTGCAGCAATTCCTGAACGCCCCCCCCCCCCCCCCCCCGCCAGTCATCATGACTCAAAGAAGAACTGCCAGGGTCATTAACATACTGATCAGCATTCATTAGGTTCTTGCATTGACTAGTTATGGTTGAAATGGGCGTGTACAGGGCGGGATAAGAGGCTGATCCACGTATGCACTCCTTTGGGTAATCTGTGATTTATAGGGGAACATTGCTTACAGATGTGATGACATCATGTGATGACATCATGTGATGACATCATGTCTGAAGGCTTCTGGACTGTTGGAGACAGAAGTGGCTGAAGAAAGGCTTGAATCCATGCTTTCTGGTCTGAACGTCAGACCCAAATTAAAAGTGGTCCAGCTCCCAGATACTCTGACCCTCTGGGGTGGGTATGACATCATCATCACACACACAAAAAATGCTTTATCTCATGATTATATATTAATATATATTTTATAATAAGTAAAATAAAATAATTTATTTTCCCACAGCCCAGGTCGCGTCATTTCCGTCCTACTGGGCTGTGATTGGCTAGTACTCGGCGTGACGTCACTCAACCCGGATGAAGAACCAGCCAGAACGAGGTCTCTTCACACATGTGTGTTCTTCCTTCGAGTTCAAGAAATCAGGTTGGAGGAGTTTGTATTTGTTCTACATGATCTATATTGATTTCTTAATAGCGGGATTTCGTTCCGGTGTGTTTACGTTCATGTCCGATGGTCGCGAGACATTTAGTTGCGTTTCACCGCATGCTAGCCACATGTAGGCTAACGTTAGCATAACACTAACGTTACAGCTGATATAACGTTACTTTAACTAGTGTATATGAAATGAACTAGTGGTGTAAATGCAGTATACAAAGGCTGTTCTCTGACTGCTGTTGGATTACTAGATTACTATCTGATTACAGTAGTGGATGGGATACATTTCTGGTCTGGAATTCAGCTACATGCCAGACTCCCTTGGAAAAACTGCAGTTTTAATGTTGTCTTGCCTTTTTAAAAAGAGCACGTTCAACAAATAAGTGAAGTCAAGATTGCTTCTTAACTTCAATCATCCACATTTCAATTCGGGATTAAAATAATGACTTTTTTTAAACTGTCTTTTTTTCCCTTTTCGCCATAAAGAGGAATATTTCGTACTGCTTTTGCTATTAAGTCACAGCTATTACGGCTTTAAGTCCATATGCCAGTTAGCAGAAGATAATGATCTATATCAAAGTGAAACCTGGATGTCCAACAGTTGTCTAAGTTATCAGAAGAACATGGAATTCATCCACATGCCAAACCTCTCTTTGAAAACTGATGTTTTAATGTTTGTTTGCGTATCAAAAAGAGCACGCGCTACGCAGAAGTGGACTCGAGACTTTTCCTCAACTCAAAACATCCACTTTTCAATTCGGCATTACAAATAATTACTTACTCAACTAGATTTGTTTGTTCTTCTTGTAAAAGAAATGCTTTGTACCACTTTTGCAGCTTACAACTGTGCTGTTAACGTTACATTTGTTACAGATATTAAGTTAAGATGTCAAAGTTACCAGAAGATAGATACTTTATTGATCCTTACGGGGAAATTCAAACTGAGATAAGGATAATGATTAAGATAAGGATGGATAGATGGGGAGAGAGAGAGAGAGAGAGATGGATGGAGAGAAAGAGAGAGATGGATGTATGGAGAGAGAGAGAGAGAGAGATGGATGGATGTATGGAGAGAGAGAGAGATGGATGGATGGATAGAGAGAGAGAAAGATGGATGGATGGATAGAGAGAGAGAAGGATGGATGGATAGAGAGAGAGAGAGATGGATGGATAGAGAGAGAGGGATGGATAGAGAGAGAGAGAAAGATGGATGGAGAGAGAGAGGGATAGATGGATAGAGAGAGAGAGATGATAGATGGGGGGGAGAGAGAGAGATGTATAGATAGATAAAGAGAGAGAGAGGGATAGATGGATAGAGAGAGATGATAGATGGGGAGAGAGAGATGATAGATGGGGAGAGAGAGAGATAGATGGCTGGATATAGATAGATAGATAGATAGAGGGGGATAGATGGAGAGAGAGAGAGGGATAGATGGAGAGAGAGAGGGATAGATGAGAGGGATAGATGGAGAGAGAGAGGGATAGATGGAGAGAGAGAGAGAGAGGGATAGATGGAGAGAGAGAGGGATAGATGGAGAGAGAGAGAGGGATAGATGGAGAGAGAGAGAGGGATAGACATTTTGTTGATCCTCAGGGGAGAATATACTGAGGGACGTATACGCCAGCTCGTCCCTTACATGCACGGTACCTTAAATGTTCTTACATGCACGGTACCTTAAATGTTCTTACATGCACGGTACCTTAAATGTTCTTACATGCACGGTACCTTAAATGTTCTTACATGCACGGTACCTTAAATGTTCTTACATGCACGGTACCTTAAATGTTCTTACATGCACGGTACCTTAAATGTTCTTACATGCACGGTACCTTAAATGTTCTTACATGCACGGTACCTTAAATGTTCTTACATGCACGGTACCTTAAATGTTCTTACATGCACGGTACCTTAAATGTTCTTACATGCACGGTACCTTAAATGTTCTTACATGCACGGTACCTTAAATGTTCTTACATGCACGGTACCTTAAATGTTTTTACATGCACGGTACCTTAAATGTTCTTACATGCACGGTACCTTAAATGTTCTTACATGCACGGTACCTTAAATGTTCGTACATGCACGGTACCTTAAATGTTCGTACATGCACGGTACCTTAAATGTTTTTATATGCACGGTACCTTAAATGTTCTTACATGCACGGTACCTTAAATGTTCTTACATGCACGGTACCTTAAATGTTCTTATATGCACGGTACCTTAAATGTTCTTACATGCACGGTACCTTAAATGTTCGTACATGCACGGTACCTTAAATGTTCGTACATGCACGGTACCTTAAATGTTTTTATATGCACGGTACCTTAAATGTTCTTACATGCACGGTACCTTAAATGTTCTTACATGCACGGTACCTTAAATGTTCTTACATGCACGGTACCTTAAATGTTCTTACATGCACGGTACCTTAAATGTTCTTACATGCACGGTACCTTAAATGTTCTTACATGCACGGTACCTTAAATGT
The DNA here is from genome assembly GCA_023566125.1 of Zingel zingel. Lineage (NCBI taxonomy): Eukaryota > Metazoa > Chordata > Actinopteri > Perciformes > Percidae > Zingel > Zingel zingel. The sequence continues at coordinate 1,112,744 of CM042334.1, read as the reverse complement.
TCTTACATGCACGGTACCTTAAATGTTCTTACATGCACGGTACCTTAAATGTTCTTACAGGCACGGTACCTTAAATGTTCTTACATGCACGGTACCTTAAATGTTCTTACATGCACGGTACCTTAAATGTTCTTACATGCACGGTACCTTAAATGTTCTTACATGCACGGTACCTTAAATGTTCTTACATGCACGGTACCTTAAATGTTCTTACATGCACGGTACCTTAAATGTTCTTACATGCACGGTACCTTAAATGTTCTTACATGCACGGTACCTTAAATGTTCTTACATGCACGGTACCTTAAATGTTTTTACATGCACGGTACCTTAAATGTTCTTACATGCACGGTACCTTAAATGTTCTTACATGCACGGTACCTTAAATGTTCTTACATGCACGGTACCTTAAATGTTCTTACATGCACGGTACCTTAAATGTTCTTACATGCACGGTACCTTAAATGTTCTTACATGCACGGTACCTTAAATGTTCTTACATGCACGGTACCTTAAATGTTCTTACATGCACGGTACCTTAAATGTTCTTACATGCACGGTACCTTAAATGTTCTTACAGGCACGGTACCTTAAATGTTCTTACATGCACGGTACCTTAAATGTTCTTACATGCACGGTACCTTAAATGTTCTTACATGCACGGTACCTTAAATGTTCTTACATGCACGGTACCTTAAATGTTCTTACATGCACGGTACCTTAAATGTTCTTACATGCACGGTACCTTAAATGTTCTTACATGCACGGTACCTTAAATGTTCTTACATGCACGGTACCTTAAATGTTCTTACATGCACGGTACCTTAAATGTTCTTACATGCACGGTACCTTAAATGTTTTTACATGCACGGTACCTTAAATGTTCTTATATGCACGGTACCTTAAATGTTCTTATATGCGCGGTACCTTAAATGTTCTTATATGCGCGGTACCTTAAATGTTCTTACATGCGCGGTACCTTAAATGTTCTTACATGCACGGTACCTTAAATGTTCTTACATGCACGGTACCTTAAATGTTCTTACATGCACGGTACCTTAAATGTTCTTACATGCACGGTACCTTAAATGTTCTTACAGGCACGGTACCTTAAATGTTCTTACATGCACGGTACCTTAAATGTTCTTACATGCACGGTACCTTAAATGTTCTTACATGCACGGTACCTTAAATGTTCTTACATGCACGGTACCTTAAATGTTCTTACAGGCACGGTACCTTAAATGTTCTTACATGCACGGTACCTTAAATGTTCTTACATGCACGGTACCTTAAATGTTCTTACATGCACGGTACCTTAAATGTTCTTACATGCACGGTACCTTAAATGTTCTTACAGGCACGGTACCTTAAATGTTCTTACATGCACGGTACCTTAAATGTTCTTACAGGCACGGTACCTTAAATGTTCTTACATGCACGGTACCTTAAATGTTCTTACATGCACGGTACCTTAAATGTTCTTACATGCACGGTACCTTAAATGTTCTTACATGCACGGTACCTTAAATGTTCTTACATGCACGGTACCTTAAATGTTCTTACATGCACGGTACCTTAAATGTTCTTACATGCACGGTACCTTAAATGTTCTTACATGCACGGTACCTTAAATGTTTTTACATGCACGGTACCTTAAATGTTCTTATATGCACGGTACCTTAAATGTTCTTATATGCGCGGTACCTTAAATGTTCTTATATGCGCGGTACCTTAAATGTTCTTACATGCGCGGTACCTTAAATGTTCTTACATGCACGGTACCTTAAATGTTCTTACATGCACGGTACCTTAAATGTTCTTACATGCACGGTACCTTAAATGTTCTTACATGCACGGTACCTTAAATGTTCTTACAGGCACGGTACCTTAAATGTTCTTACATGCACGGTACCTTAAATGTTCTTACATGCACGGTACCTTAAATGTTCTTACATGCACGGTACCTTAAATGTTCTTACATGCACGGTACCTTAAATGTTCTTACAGGCACGGTACCTTAAATGTTTAAATCGGCTCGGCTGCCTCTAACCTCCCGTCGAGCTGCAACTGTCCGTTTTTCTGAGTTAACATTTTAAGTGAAAAACTTTATCAACGTCCGGTCGTCTTTTTGACACTTTTGTGGCTCCCCCCGATGTTTCTGCCGCTGTCTTCAATGTTTGTCGACTTTTTCGGAGCCTTTTAGAGTTTTTGTGGATCTTTGGCCATTTTTTAAGCTTTTTTCCCCAACATTTTTGTCAGTTTGTAAAAAAACAAAATTGCGACTTTTTTTGACTTTTTTTTTTTTTTACATTTGTCACTTTTTTTAAAAAACATTTTTGTTGCTGTCTTCAATGTTTGTCGACTTTTTCTGAGAGTTTTGAAATTTTTTTTTTTACGTTTGTCACATTTTCTGAAATTTTTTTCACCTTTTTAAAAACATTTTTTTTCACTTTTTTTTTTTTAAAGATTTTTGTCACTTCAAAAAAAATTTTTTTTGTATTTTGTCGACTTTTTTTGAGCCTTTTTGAAGTTTTTTGTTTGTTTTTTTTACATTTGTCAAATTTTGTGACAATTTTGTCCCATTTTTAAAAAACATTTGTTTCGCTTTTTAAAAATTTTTTTTATCACTTTCGACTTTTTTTTTTTTTTTTTTACATTTTTGTCACTTTTTTTTAAAGATTTTTGTCACTCGGATTTTTTTTGTTTTTTACATTTTGTCGACTTTTTTTGAGCCTTTTGAATTTTTTGTGGGTTTTTCCCAAATTTTTAAACCGTTTTTTTTTGTTGACATTTGTCACATTTTTCGACATTTTTATCACTTTTTTAAAATCATTTTTAAGCTTTTTTTAAGGTTCTTTTATCATCTTTACATGCTATAAAACTGACTACAACACTCAAATCCAATGAAAATAGTGAACGGATTATCTAAGTTGTTAGGAGCGTTGTATGGAACCGTCCACGTTATTAATTTGGACACTTTATTTGAACGAAAACCCAAATTTCTGTTATAGGAACTCTTTGAAAATGGTCAAATTTGACCCGAGGACACCGGGAGAGTTAAACTTACTTATGCACTGTTTCCAGACAGTTGAGGCGTCCTTCGGGCTGCGCTGGGTTCAGGTTACGGTAACGTGAGTGCCATGTTTGTGTCTCCGTCAGATTAAGAAGCTATGACGTCGTTGGCCCAGCAGCTGAAGAGGCTCGCGCTACCTCAGAGCGACCCCAACCTGCTGACACGGCGAGAGGTCGCCTCGCTGCTCTTTGACCCCAAAGATGC
>CM042334.1:1101964-1104464 GCA_023566125.1 Zingel zingel | reverse complement strand
TATGATGTATAACAGCTGTATACTACTATCCCTGTATGATGATATGATGTATAACAGCTGTATACTACTATCCCTGTATGATGATATGATGTATAACAGCTGTATACTACTATCCCTGTATGATGATATGATGTATAACAGCTGTATACTACTATCCCTGTATGGATGATATGATGTATAACAGCTGTATACTACTATCCCTGTATGGATGATATGATGTATAACAGCTGTATACTACTATCCCTGTATGATGATATGATGTATAACAGCTGTATACTACTATCCCTGTATGATGATATGATGTATAACAGCTGTATACTACTATCCCTGTATGATGATATGATGTATAACAGCTGTATACTACTATCCCTGTATGGATGATATGATGTATAACAGCTGTATACTACTATCCCTGTATGGATGATATGATGTATAACAGCTGTATACTACTATCCCTGTATGGATGATATGATGTATAACAGCTGTATACTACTATCCCTGTATGATATGATGTATAACAGCTGTATACTACTATCCCTGTATGATGATATGATGTATAACAGCTGTATACTACTATCCCTGTATGGATGATATGATGTATAACAGCTGTATACTACTATCCCTGTATGATATGATGTATAACAGCTGTATACTACTATCCCTGTATGATGATATGATGTATAACAGCTGTATACTACTATCCCTGTATGATGATATGATGTATAACAGCTGTATACTACTATCCCTGTATGGATGATATGATGTATAACAGCTGTATACTACTATCCCTGTATGATGATATGATGTATAACAGCTGTATACTACTATCCCTGTATGATGATATGATGTATAACAGCTGTATACTACTATCCCTGTATGGATGATATGATGTATAACAGCTGTATACTACTATCCCTGTATGATGATATGATGTATAACAGCTGTATACTACTATCCCTGTATGGATGTGATATAATAACTCAATAATCAGTACGCTCTTTTTGAAGTTATTTAATTCTTTTTTTTAGGGGTTTTTTTTTTGTGTTTTTTTGTTGCTTTTCAGAGTTTTTTTGGGGCATTTTTTAAAACATTTTCTCGCCTTTTGTCTTTCTTTTTTTTGGCAATTATTTCAGAGGTTTGTCGTCGTTATTTGACGTTTTCCGTAGCTTTTTTTCAGAGTTAAAATTTTTTTTTTTAAAGATTATTTTTCTATGTTATCATTATTATTATTATTATTATTATTATTATTATTATTATTATTATTATTATTATATTTTTTATATTATTATATTCTTTTTTATATTATATATTATTTATTTTATATTATTATATATATTTTTTTATATTTATTTTATTTTCTCTATAGTTTTTTTTTTTGGACATCAACGTTTTTTTATGGATATTTTGTCGTTTTTTTGTTATTTTTTCAGAGTTTTTTTCCACATTTTTTTGATTATTTTTTTTGGCAATAATTTTAGAATTATTTTTGGACACTGGTGTTTTTTTAGGGGGGATTTTGACGTTATTTATTACTTTTTTCAGAGTTTTTGGGGCATTTTTTAAACATTTTGTTGCCTTTTTTCTTTCTTTTTTGTCACTTTTTCACATTTTCGTTGCTTTTCGTTGAGTTTTTTAATTTTTTATTATATTATTATAAGTAGTATTATTATATATTATTAATTTTATATTTTTATTTTTATTTTTTTCAACGTTTTTATTTTGTGTGGATGTTTTGGACGTTTTTTTGTTGTTTTTTTTATTGGAGTTTTTTTTCCACATTTGTCACCTTTTTTTATTTTTTATATTTTTTTTGGGCAGTTATTTCAGAGGTTTGTTGGTGACTTTTTTTTACGTTTTCGTTGCTTTTTTCTGACAATTTTTGCCGGGACCTCCCGGCATAGATCTGGAATGATTGGTTCTTCTGTTCCTGTTGTTTTAAATCTCTTTAAACTTGAAATCTAACCCCTGCAGGGTCTGAAGTCGGCGCTGACGGACTACAAAGCCGCCACCTACATGATCGTGTGCCAGCTGGCGGTGAAGGTGGTGATGGAGGCGAGTCTGGTCGACACTCTGGCCGCGCACGTCGCCAAGTCTCTGCTCTGGGCGCCCGTGTTGGCGAGGGAGGGCGTAGGTTGCCTCATCGTGCTGCTGCAGAACCAGAAGGACGGCACCGCTGGGCCCAGGTACCACCGCACACACACACACACACACAGAGACACACACACACACTCAGACACACATGATGGGAACAACAATCTTTGAAATCAGTTCAGTATTAAGCAAGAAACAAGCTGTCATCCACCAGTTAGCGTCCACTAAAACCCATCAGACTCCATGTAAATAATCACTACTTTTATCAGCGTAAAACACACTTCATTCAAAGTGGACAGAAACTAAATCAAACTATCAAAAGTCGTCTTGGTTCATCTTTCCACTGTTCCAACAATCACCACTCTGGTTTGGTTGAAATAAACCCTTAATTCACCCATTTACATGTGGA
>CM042334.1:1091964-1094464 GCA_023566125.1 Zingel zingel | reverse complement strand
TGTAAACATACTAATACCACACAGTAAACATACTAATACCACACTGTAAACATACTAATACCACACAGTAAACATACTAATACCACACAGTAAACATACTAATACCACACAGCAAACATACTAATACCACACAGCAAACATACTAATACCACACAGCAAACATACTAATACCACACTGTAAACATACTAATACCACACTGTAAACATACTAATACCAAAAAAGTAAATTAACTTAATTAATTAATTAAGTAAAGTAACTAGTAACTAAAGCTGGAACAGATGAATGGAGCGGAGTAACTAAAGTAACTAGTAACTAAAGCTGGAACAGATGAATGTAGCGGAGTAACTAAAGTAACTAGTAACTAAAGCTGGAACAGATGAATGTAACAGAGTAACTAAAGTAACTAGTAACTAAAGCTGGAACAGATGAATGTAGCGGAGTAACTAAAGTAAGTAAAGCTGGAACAGATGAATGTAGTTGAGTAACTAAAGTAACTAGTAACTAAAGCTGGAACAGATGAATGTAGTGGAGTAACTAAAGTAACTAGTAACTAAAGCTGGAACAGGTGAATGGAGCGGAGTAACTAAAGTAACTAGTAACTAAAGCTGGAACAGATGAATGTAGTGGAGTAACTAAAGTAACTAGTAACTAAAGCTGGAACAGATGAATGTAGTGGAGTAACTAAAGTAACTAGTAACTAAAGCTGGAACAGATGAATGTAGTGGAGTAACTAAAGTAACTAGTAACTAAAGCTGGAACAGGTGAATGGAGCGGAGTAACTAAAGTAACTAGTAACTAAAGCTGGAACAGGTGAATGGAGCGGAGTAACTAAAGTAACTAGTAACTAAAGCTGGAACAGATGAATGTAGCGGAGTAACTAAAGTAACTAGTAACTAAAGCTGGAACAGATGAATGTAACAGAGTAACTAAAGTAACTAGTAACTAAAGCTGGAACAGATGAATGTAGCGGAGTAACTAAAGTAAGTAAAGCTGGAACAGATGAATGTAGTTGAGTAACTAAAGTAACTAGTAACTAAAGCTGGAACAGATGAATGTAGCGGAGTAACTAAAGTAACTAGTAACTAAAGCTGTAACAGATGAATGTAACAGAGTAACTAAAGTAACTAGTAACTAAAGCTGGAACAGATGAATGTAGTGGAGTAACTAAAGTAACTAGTAGCTAAAGCTGGAACAGATGAATGTAACAGAGTAACTAAAGTAACTAGTAACTAAAGCTGGAACAGATGAATGTAGTGGAGTAACTAAAGTAACTAGTAACTAAAGCTGGAACAGATGAATGTAGCGGAGTAACTAAAGTAACTAGTAACTAAAGCTGGAACAGATGAATGTAGCGGAGTAACTAAAGTAACTAGTAACTAAAGCTGGAACAGATGAATGTAACAGAGTAACTAAAGTAACTAGTAACTAAAGCTGGAACAGATGAATGTAGCGGAGTAACTAAAGTAACTAAAGCTGGAACAGATGAATGTAGTTGAGTAACTAAAGTAACTAGTAACTAAAGCTGGAACAGATGAATGTAGTTGAGTAACTAAAGTAACTAGTAACTAAAGCTGGAACAGATGAATGTAGCGGAGTAACTAAAGTAACTAGTAACTAAAGCTGTAACAGATGAATGTAACAGAGTAACTAAAGTAACTAGTAACTAAAGCTGGAACAGATGAATGTAGCGGAGTAACTAAAGTAACTAGTAACTAAAGCTGTAACAGATGAATGTAACAGAGTAACTAAAGTAACTAGTAACTAAAGCTGGAACAGATGAATGTAGCGGAGTAACTAAAGTAACTAAAGCTGGAACAGATGAATGTAGCGGAGTAACTAAAGTAACTAGTAACTAAAGCTGGAACAGATGAATGTAGTGGAGTAACTAAAGTAACTAGTAACTAAAGCTGGAACAGATGAATGTAGCGGAGTAACTAAAGTAACTAGTAACTAAAGTAACTAGTAACTAAAGCTGAAACAGATGAATGTAGCGGAGTAACTAAAGTAACTAGTAACTAAAGCTGGAACAGATGAATGTAGCGGAGTAACTAAAGTAACTAGTAACTAAAGCTGGAACAGATGAATGTAGAGGAGTAACTAAAGTAACTAGTAACTAAAGCTGTAACAGATGAATGTAGCGGAGTAACTAAAGTAACTAGTAACTAAAGCTGGAACAGATGAATGTAGAGGAGTAACTAAAGTAACTAGTAACTAAAGCTGTAACAGGTGAATGTAGTGGAGTAACTAAAGTAACTAGTAACTAAAGCTGGAACAGATGAATGTAGCGGAGTAACTAAAGTAACTAGTAACTAAAGCTGTAACAGATGAATGTAGCGGAGTAACTAAAGTAACTAGTAACTAAAGCTGGAACAGATGAATGTAGCGGAGTAACTAAAGTAACTAGTAACTAAAGCTGGAACAGATGAATGTAGAGGAGTAACTAAAGTAACTAGTAACTAAAGCTGGAACAGATGAATGTAGAGGAGTAACTAAAGTAAC
>CM042334.1:1074464-1079464 GCA_023566125.1 Zingel zingel | reverse complement strand
AAGCTTGAGGCGTCGCTGCATCTTCTTCTGCAGAGCGTGCAGACGCCGTGCTGCCCGTCGTACAGCGCCGGGGGCCTACTGCGAGCTCTCAGCCTCGTCAACGGACCGGTGAGAGAGAGAGAGACACACACACACACACACACACACACACACACACACACACACACACACAGAGACACACACACACACACACACACACACACACACACACACACACACAGAGACACACACACACACACACACACACACACACACACACAGAGAGAGACACACACACACACACACACACACACACACACACACACACACACACACAGAGACACACACACACACACACACACACACACACACACACACACACACAGAGACACACACACACACACACACACACACACACACACACACACAGAGACACACACACACACACACACACACACACACACACACACACACACACACACACAGAGAGAGACACACACACACACACACACACACAGAGACACACACACACACACACACACACACACACACACACACAGAGAGAGACACACACACACACACAGAGAGACACACACACACACACACACACATAGAGAGACACACACACACACACACACACACACACACACACACACACACACACACACACACAGACAGAGAGACACACACACACACACACACACACACAGAGAGACACACACACACACACAGAGAGACACACACACACACACACACAGAGACACACACACACACACACACACACAGAGACACACACACACACACACACACACATTTTTCTTGTAGTATTTTGCATGTCTTTATCGTCTTTGAGACAGCGCCATTGTAACGTTGTGTGTTTGGCCGTGGTCTCCTCGACACCCTCTCCCCGTCCTGTCGTTTCATCGCTGTCTCCTCCTCTGCTCGTCTTCTCTCAGTGCGTCCTGTCCCGCCTGCTTCCTGTTCTGGACCGGCTGCTGGAGCAGAGCGGTCCCGAGGCCCCCACCCTGGTGCGGGCCGAGGCCCAGCTCATGCAGCTGGTCCTGGGGAAGTTCAGCGAGGCTTCGGCGCCGCTGCTGGCCGAGGACCAGAACTGTTTGGATCTGTTCGTCAGAGCGCTGAGGAGCTCGGCTCAGCCGCACGCAGACATCCCCAGCTGCCAGATCATCGCCCTGGAACAGGTACTGTATCAGGGCTGGACTGGGTTTATATCAGGGCTAGACTGGGTTTATATCAGATCTAGACTGGGTTTATATCAGGGTCAAACTGGGTTTATATCAGGGTCAAACTGGGTTTATATCAGGGCTAGACTGGGTTTATATCAGGGTCAGACTGGGTTTATATCAGGGTCAAACTGGGTTTATATCAGGGCTAGACTGGGTTTATATCAGGACTAGACTGGGTTTATATCAGGGTCAGACTGGGTTTATATTAGGGTCAGACTGGGTTTATATCAGGGCTAGACTGGGTTTATATCAGCGTCAAACTGGGTTTATATCAGGGTTAAACTGGGTTTATATCAGGGTCAGACTGGGTTTATATCAGGACTAGACTGGGTTTATATAAGGGTCAAACTGGGTTTATATCAGGGTCAGACTGGGTTTATATCAGGGTTAAACTGGGTTTATATCAAGGTCAAATGGGGTTTATATCAGGGTCAAACTGGGTTTATATCAGGGTCAAACTGGGTTTATATCAGGGTCAAACTGGGTTTATATCAGGGTCAAACTGGGTTTATATCAGGGTTAAACTGGGTTTATATCAGGGTCAAACTGGGTTTATATCAGGGTCAAACTGGGTTTATATCAGGGTCAGACTGGGTTTATATCAGGACTAGACTGGGTTTATATCAGGGTCAAACTGGGTTTATATCAGGACTAGACTGGGTTTATATCAGGGTCAAACTGGGTTTATATCAGGGTTAAACTGGGTTTATATCCGGGTCAAACTGGGTTTATATCAGGGTTAAACGGGGTTTATATCGGGGTCAGACTGGGTTTATATCAGGGTTAGACTGGGTTTATATCAGGGCTAGACTGGGTTTATATCAGGGCTAGACTGGGTTTATATCAGGGTCAAACTGGGTTTATATCAGGGTCAAACTGGGTTTATATCAGGGCTAGACTGGGTTTATATCAGGGCTAGACTGGGTTTATATCAGGGCTAGACTGGGTTTATATCAGGGCTAGACTGGGTTTATATCAGGGCTAGACTGGGTTTATATCAGGGCCAAACTGGGTTTATATCAGGGTCAAACTGGGTTTATATCAGGGCTAGACTGGGTTTATATCAGGGCTAGACTGGGTTTATACCAGGGTCAGACTGGGTTTATACCAGGGTCAGACTGGGTTTATATCAGGTTTAGACTGGGTTTATATTAGGGTGAGACTGGGTTTATATCAGGGTCAGATGGGTTTATATCAGGGTCAGACTGGGTTTATATCAGGGCTAGACTGGGTTTATATCAGGGCTAGACTGGGTTTATATCAGGACTAGACTGGGTTTATATCAGGGTCAAACTGGGTTTATATCAGGGTCAAACTGGGTTTATATCAGGGTCAAACTGGGTTTATATCAGGGCTAGACTGGGTTTATATCAGGGCTAGACTGGGTTTATATCAGGGTCAGACTGGGTTTATATCAGGGCTAGACTGGGTTTATATCAGGGTCAGATGGGTTTATATCAGGTTTAGACTGGGTTTATATCAGGGTCAGACTGGGTTTATATCAGGGCTAGACTGGGTTTATATCAGGGTCAGACTGGGTTTATATCAGGGTCAGACTGTGTTTATATCAGGGTCAGACTGGGTTTATATCAGGGTCAGACTGGGTTTATATCAGGGCTAGACTGGGTTTATATCAGGACTAGACTGGGTTTATATCAGGGTCAGACTGGGTTTATATCAGGGCTAGACTGGGTTTATATCAGGGTCAGATGGGTTTATATCAGGTTTAGACTGGGTTTATATCAGGGCTAGACTGGGTTTATATCAGGGTCAGACTGGGTTTATATCAGGGTCAGACTGGGTTTATATCAGGGTCAGACTGTGTTTATATCAGGGTCAGACTGGGTTTATATCAGGGTCAGACTGGGTTTATATCAGGGCTAGACTGGGTTTATATCAGGACTAGACTGGGTTTATATCAGGGCTAGACTGGGTTTATATCAGGGTCAGACTGGGTTTATATCAGGGCTAGACTGGGTTTATATCAGGGTCAGACTGGGTTTATATCAGGGTCAGACTGGGTTTATATCAGGGCTAGACTGGGTTTATATCAGGGCTAGACTGGGTTTATATCAGGGCTAGACTGGGTTTATATCAGGGTTAAACTGGGTTTATATCAGGGTCAAACGGGGTTTATATCAGGGTCAAACTGGGTTTATATCAGGGTCAGACTGGGTTTATATCAGGACTAGACTGGGTTTATATCAGGACTAGACTGGGTTTATATCAGGGTCAAACTGGGTTTATATCAGGGTCAGACTGGGTTTATATCAGGGTCAGACTGGGTTTATATCAGGGTCAGACTGGGTTTATATCAGGGCTAGACTGGGTTTATATCAGGGCTAGACTGGGTTTATATCAGGACTAGACTGGGTTTATATCAGGGCTAGACTGGGTTTATATCAGGACTAGACTGGGTTTATATCAGGGTCAGACTGGGTTTATATTAGGGTCAAACTGGGTTTATATCAGGGCTAGACTGGGTGTATATCAGGGTCAGACTGGGTTTATATCAGGGTCAGACTGGGTTTATATCAGGGTCAAACTGGGTTTATATCAGGGTCAGACTGGGTTTATATCAGGGCTAGACTGGGTTTATATCAGGACTAGACTGGGTTTATATCAGGACTAGACTGGGTTTATATCTGGGTCAAACTGGGTTTATATCAGGGTCAGACTGGGTTTATATCAGGGTCAGACTGGGTTTATATCAGGGTCAAACTGGGTTTATATCAGGGTCAGACTGGGTTTATATCAGGGTCAGACTGGGTTTATATCAGGGCTAGACTGGGTTTATATCAGGACTAGACTGGGTTTATATCAGGGCTAGACTGGGTTTATATCAGGACTAGACTGGGTTTATATCAGGGTCAGACTGGGTTTATATTAGGGTCAAACTGGGTTTATATCAGGACTAGACTGGGTGTATATCAGGGTCAGACTGGGTTTATATCAGGGTCAGACTGGGTTTATATCAGGGTCAGACTGGGTTTATATCAGGGTTAAACTGGGTTTATATCAAGGTCAAACTGGGTTTATATCAGGGTCAGACTGGGTTTATATCAGGGTCAAACTGGGTTTATATCAGGGTCAAACTGGGTTTATATCAGGGTTAAACTGGGTTTATATCAGGGTTAAACTGGGTTTATATCAGGGTCAAACTGGGTTTATATCAGGGTCAAACTGGGTTTATATCAGGGTCAAACTGGGTTTATATCAGGGTCAAACTGGGTTTATATCAGGGTTAAACTGGGTTTATATCAGGGTCAGACTGGGTTTATATCAGGGTCAAACTGGGTTTATATCAGGGTCAAACTGGGTTTATATCAGGGTCAAACTGGGTATATATCCGGGTCAAACTGGGTTTATATCAGGGTCAAACTGGGTTTATATCAGGGTCAAACTGGGTTTATATCAGGGTCAAACTGGGTTTATATCAGGGTCAGACTGGGTTTATATCAGGGTCAAACTGGGTTTATATCAGGGTTAAACTGGGTTTATATCAGGGTTAAACTATGTTATGTTATGCTAGAGAGGAACTGTGTTAAAAGCAGCCTGAGGCGTCCGGTATACTCGCCACAGCTGACCTCTGGCGTGCCAAATGTGACGTCACGAGTGCATCGTAACTATTTACACTCGCTCTGGTGGTGGCGACACCAGTTGCAGTGTTCTCCTGAACAGAGGTGGCGCTAATGAGGAAAGGCTACCGACTTTTGCTATTTCTACGGACTAGAAGAAGGAGAATAAAGGTAAACAACGGCAGAACTGGCAGCAGCT
>CM042334.1:1046501-1049001 GCA_023566125.1 Zingel zingel | reverse complement strand
CAGATGAGTGTGAGGAGGTGGAGCAGCAGGTCCAGAAGGTGGTCCAGGAGATGGAAAACATCCTGGGAGAACCGCTGCAGAGCTACTTCTAACAGACACACACACACACACACAGAGATACACACACAGAGACACACACACACAGAGATACACACACAGAGACACACACACACAGAGATATACACACACACACACACACAGAGATACACACACACACACACACAGAGATACACACACAGAGACACACACACACACACACACACACACACACACACAGAGACACACACACACACACACACACAGAGACACACACACACACACACACACACACACACACACACAGAGACACACACACACACACAGAGACACACACACACAGAGACACACACACACAGAGACACACACACACACAGAGACACACACACACACAGAGACACACACACACACACACACACACACACACACACAGAGACACACACACACACACACACAGAGACACACACACACACACACACACAGAGACACACACACACACACACACACAGAGACACACACACACACACACACACACAGAGACACACACACACACACACACACACAGAGACACATTTCTTTGTGATCTGATGTGAAATTTGTACTTTTGTGCAAGAAATAAATATTTTTTGTCATCTTTCCGTTTTTTAAATGATAATCGTTCAAACTAGCCTAATAAACAGAAGCCTGGCTGTATTTGTGTTTCATTCTTCTGATATTTGGTGACGATATCGTACGTCTTTGTATCCGTCTGTTCCTCGTTGTCTCTTCAATAACTCAGCCTTAACATCACTTCTGAACTCTGAGATGAGCAGCGCTCCCCGACGCTGACGTGACTCACAACTATAAACCGTTGAACTAATAAAGAATACAATCATAGAAAATATCAAGAAGTCCATGTCTGATACCGCCCAACTTGGTTAGCCCCGCCTTACTGTCCTGTGATTGGCTAATACTCAACTTCCCACCCTACTGTGCTGTGATTGGCTAATACTCAACTTCCCGCCCTACTGTGCTCTGATTGGCTAATACTCAACTTCCCACCCTACTGTGCTGTGATTGGCTAGTACTCGACTTCCCGCCCTACTATTCTGTGATTGGCTAGTACTCTTGACTTCCCGCCCTACTGTCCTGTGATTGGCTAGTACTCTTGACTTCCCGCCCTACTGTGCTGTGATTGGCTAGCTAAGGATCTCAATATTGACAGGTCTTTAACAGAAACGAACAGATCAAATGCGAGGGAAAAATCTGTTCAATAAGTTCTAAAAGACGTAAGTAAAAGGATTTAGATTATCAGCCATGATGTCTGAACCATCCCATAATGTCTGAACCATCCCATAATGTCTAAACCATCCCATAATGTCTGAACCATCCCATAATGTCTAAACCATCCCATAATGTCTGAACCATCCCATAATGTCTAAACCATCCCATAATGTCTACGTGGTTGTGTAACGAAGGTTTCTGCTCCTGAAAAACAAGTTTTATCCGCGATGCGGAGAAAAACCACACTTCCCACAATCCTAAGCGTAACAGCAACGTCTCTGATTGGTCCAACATGCTGTTACCATAGAAACGTTTACCGTACCTTCGAACGAACGTTCAGCGACCGGCTAGAGCGATCTGCTACCACTGAAGTCTCTGATGGTTTCTCTAGCTACACGGTCTCTTGTATCTTTTGACATTTTTTGCCGTTTTCAAAATGTTTTTTTGGCGCCGAATCAAATGTTTTATGCTCACTATTAACCTCCTAGCTGGTTGGCTCGACTCCAGACTTAATACTCTTTATATCGGCAATTTTTGAAACGTTAAAAAAGTGGGCCGTCACTATTATGAAGGGTGTGAACTATCTCGAGCGCAATCTACTATCTTTGGCAGTGCACCTGCTGCCGTTATTTCCACCTCCCGCCACACGGGGGCGGTGAATTCCCGCTGTTTGCCGCTATATAACCCTGTACAAAGCCACCAATCGCTAAGTCGTTCTGTTGGCTTGTTGTCAGTGTGTCAGTCTACATTTGGAGGATATTTAATTTTGTGAAGAATATATGTGAGTAACATAGTCACGTGTTAATCGCTACGTTGCTTCTAAACGGCTTTTTTTTTTAAACTGGAAAGTAGACCGGAAACTGTCCTTTTCCAGCTTTGACCGTTAGCGTTACCTAAGTGCGTAGCTAGCTAGCAGCGTCTAGCCGGCTGTTGTTCAACCGTTAACCACATATCTGCTGTGAAGGAGTCACCACCTCGCGGAGAGCTTTGTCGAAGGTACGTAGTTTGAATCTGCGTGTTTCTACTGTGTTTTTATGTCGTGTCGAAGACTTATTAAGAGCTAAAGCTAACGTTAGCAAATACATCATTCGTTTTTCGCGGGGCCCCGCCCACCGCGGAATCTTATTGGTCCGCTGAGAGGCTAGCTCTGTGTGCTCTGTGCTGATTGGCTTAAATCTGACAGGCCCTTTTTTAAAGCTCA
>CM042334.1:1039001-1044001 GCA_023566125.1 Zingel zingel | reverse complement strand
TAGCATTGTAAAACGCACTTCATTCCGAGTCGACAGTAACCAAATCAAACTATTAAAAGCCGTTTTGGGTCGTCTTTCCACTGTCCAACCATCACAACTCCGGTTTTGGTTGAAATAAACCCATAGTTTACCTATTTACATTTGAAAGTATGCTGGCTCTATACACGCTAAAAGTCCTGATTATTTACATGGAGTCTGGTGGATATATGCTGGCTCTATACACACTAAAAGTATGGATTATTTACATGGAGTCAGGTGGAAATATGCTGGCTCTATACACGCTAAAAGTCCTGATTATTTACATGGAGTCTGGTGGAGATATGCTGGCTCTATACATGCTAAAAGTCCTGATTATTTACATGGAGTCTGGTGGAAATATGCTGGCTCTATACACGCTAAAAGTACGGATTATTTACATGGAGTCAGGTGGAGATATGCTGGCTCTATACACGCTAAAAGTCCTGATTATTTACATGGAGTCTGGTGGAGATATGCTGGCTCTATACACGCTAAAAGTCCTGATTATTTACATGGAGTCTGGTGGAAATATGCTGGCTCTATACACGCTAAAAGTCCTGATTATTTACATGGAGTCTGGTGGGTTGAGCTCTGGCGACCTCAGAGCTGTTTCTGGTTAAACGTAAAGGTCTCAAAGATGTTAAATCGATTTATCTTGGCAGCTTCAGACAAAATAACTTCTCCCTGTCTTCAGCTCCAAGTACTCTGACTCGGAGGGCCAGGTCTCTGACTCGAAGGACCAGGTCTCTGACTCGAAGGACCAGGTCTCTGACTCGGAGGGCCAGGTCTCTGACTCGGAGGGCCAGGTCTCTGACTCGGAGGGCCAGGTCTCTGACTCGAAGGACCAGGTCTCTGACTCGAAGGACCAGGTCTCTGACTCGAAGGGCCAGGTCTCTGACTCGGAGGACCAGGTCTCTGACTCGGAGGACCAGGACTCGGAGTCGAAGGACCAGATCTCGGACTCTGAGGACCAGATCTCGGGGATCATGTCCAGACGCAGCCTGCGGCTGGATGAAGGCCTGCTGGACCGAAGTCTTCCTCTCGGCAGTGCCTCCTTCAGCGCGGGAGGAGTGGGTTGGAGGAGCACCAGGTAAGACTGCTGTTAACATCTACACACATTTCTTCTGCTTCTCCAGAACTTAAGACACTAACCCCTCAGACACATTAGCGAGTGGCCATTTGCCAGCGACGACCGACGAGTTCGCCAAAATAAACGGTGTTTTAAGCCCCCAACATCTCTATAATGGCTAAGCCTAAAACTTAAAGCCACTCAGGGGCTGCTAAGTGGACTCAAACAATCAAACTATACAAACGAACAGTCTGGCTAGTAACCTAGCTGACCCGCTCTATTCTACCCGACACCGCTCAGTCGTCTCCTGTTGAAATCGCGGACTCCAAATAGTCATCGTCGTGCGTTTTGATGTTCATTTATTGATCGCAAAGTTCTTCATATCCACGTGCAAGTAAACGATGTGTCAATCAAGCTCCATTCACAAATATTTCCTCATCCACATGAGCGTTGCACACTGCAGAAATTTGATGCGGTCAAAAAGCTGTTTGCGCTCCTTCGCTTAACCCTCGTGTTGTCTTCGTTTCAACCTTGAAAAACCTTTTTTGTGATGTCATTGCGCCATTTGTGACGCCTTTTTTCACAATTTTGTTTTTGTTTTTTCTACGGAGCCCCCCTGGTTTCAGCTGATTTAAAAAAATGTAAGCAAAATTAGAAATATGAGGCTAACAACGAGCTACAAACTCATTTTCATCAACACGAGCCGTCCTCCGACCTGGAGGAATAACATGATTAGTCTCTCTGAGCGGCCGGAGGTGAGACGGCGGCCGGAGGTGAGACGGCAGCCGGAGGTGAGACGGCAGCCGGAGGTGAGACGGCAGCCGGAGGTGAGACGGCAGCCGGAGGTGAGACGGCAGCCGGAGGTGAGACGGCAGCCGGAGGTGAGACGGCAGCCGGAGGTGAGACGGCAGTCAGTCAGACCGGACGTGTTCAGGGACCATCTACAAACTCCAACACCGACACTATAATATCTATTCATTTCATGTTTAAATAAGGTAGTGGCTCCAAACTTATCTCAATTATAACTTGTCTCATTGTAGTTGAACTACAGCACTTACTTTCAAAAAATAAGTATAGAGACACTACCTTATTTAAACATTAAATGAATAGATATTATAGTGTTGGTGTTGTAGTTTGTAGATGGTCCCTGAACACGTCCGGTCTGACTGACGGCCGTCTCACCTCCGGCCGCCGTCTCACCTCCAGCCGCCGTCTCACCTCCGGCTGCCGTCTCACCTCCGGCTGCCGTCTCACCTCCGGCTGCCGTCTCACCTCCGGCTGCTGTCTCACCTCCGGCTGCCGTCTCACCTCCGGCCGCCGTCTCACCTCCGGCTGCCGTCTCACCTCCGGCTGCTCAGAGAGACCAATCATGTTATTCCTCCAGGTCGGAGGACGGCTCGTGTTGATGAAATGAGTTTGTAGCTCGTTGTTAGCCTCACTACGTTAGGAAAGATGCATCGTTTGTGATTTAATAACATTTCGCTATAGAGAATTATCCCAGAAGTTCAAATCTGTGAATATATTTCTAATTTTGCTTACATTTATCAAACCGAGAGCACGGATTATGAATCTGATTTTCAGCGCTTATTTCTACATCCAATATTTTCTGATATAAAACAGAAATTTTAAACGGGCCAATGTGACCCGAAGTCAACACAAGGGTTAACAGCACCGCTAGTGACCTGTAGAAAGGTTCCTACCTATATAGACTTCCCTCATATGCCACCAGTGGACAGTTTGTGTACTACACCCAATGCAAATGGCTCTTACAGTCTCCTTACAGCGAGAAGACAGGCACTGCTATACTCCTGGCGGAGTATAGCAGTGCCTGTCTTCTCGCCTTCACAGAAACATGGCTTAAGGAACACGACATACAGTCTGATCTGGAGATCGATGGCTTCGGAGCTCCCTACCGCTTGGACAGAGACCCTGCAGTGACCGGTAAGTCACTTGGCGGGGGTCTATGTCTGTACGTTAACAACAGCTGGTGCAATACAGTTGTTGTCAGAGAGTCACTGTGTACGCCGGACATTGAACTCCTTTCTGTATCTTTACGTCCCTTTTACCTTCCAAGGGAATTCCCCCAATTATTTGTGACTCTTGTTTATATTCACCCGAAGGCTAATGTTGATATGGCCACTCAAGCCATGACCAGATCTGTGCAGCGGCTACAAGGGATAACGCCGGATGCGCCGATCCTAATAATGGGTGATTTTAATCACTGTAAACCGGGGAAGTATCTCTGTAACTTTTACCAGTATGTCACTTGTCCGACCCGTCACTCGAAATGTCTGGACCTTTGTTATGGGACGGTTAAGGGGGCTTACAAATCTCTTCGTAGAGCCCCTCTTGGAACGTCAGACCATAATGTTGTTTATCTAGTTCCGACGTACAAATCGGTCCTGAAGAGGCACAAGGCGGAACGAAGATTTGTTCCGGTATGGACAGAAGACTCCGTTCTGTGTCTCCAGGACTGTTTTACTGGAACTGATTGGGATGTGTTTAAAAATGCCTGTCTGGATTTAAATGAATTGACAGAAACTGTGTCTGCCTATATCTCTTTTTGTGAGGAAATTATCATCCCCCGTAAACCCATCTCCATTTATTCAAATAATAAACCTTGGATCTCCAAATCAGTTAAAAGCATAATCAATCAGAGGAACATTTGCTTCAATCAAGGCGACATGATACAGTACAGGGCATTATCAAAACAGGTGAAGAAGGAACTTAAGCTTGCCAAGTGCGTATATAAAGACAAAGTGGAAAATTTGTTGCGGACTGGAAATTCACGTCCTGCATGGGAGGGCGTGAACACCATGATGGGTTTGCAGTCCAAAAAGTGTTCTATTTCTCAGAATGGGAAAACCGACCTGGACTTTTCTAATGAACTGAATGTTTTTTATAATCGTTTTAATGTCCATGACTTTAGTGAGGAGATGTCTGTTTTTAAAAATGTTGATCTTAATCCTGTAAATAGTATTGTGCCCATTGATAAATTCATGGTCTCGAAACTCTTCCGTGGTGTCAAAGAAAGGAAAAGTCCAGGTCCCGATGGGATTGGGGGTCGGGTTTTGAAGAACTGTGCTGTCCAGTTGGCAGACATCTTCTGTTTCATCTTCCAGTTGTCCTTACAGTTGCATACGGTCCCTTGTCTTTGGAAGGACTCAATAATTGTTCCGGTGCCTAAGATTCAAACTCCTAAGACCCTCAATGACTTTAGACCAGTGGCACTTACATCTCTTGTCATGAAAACTTTTGAAAGGCTAGTGAAGGATGCACTTTTGGACACTGTACAGGATAAGTTAGACCCTCTCCAGTTCGCCTACAGGTCGGGCAGAGGCGTGGATGACGCAACAGGGACACTTCTAAACATGATTTTTAAACATCTTGAGGGGGCCAAGTCCCTTGTTCGTCTACTATTTATTGACTTCTCCTCCGCTTTTAACTGTATTCAACCCCATGTCTTAGCAGACACATTGAAGAACACTCATAACATTGATAATGGACTGATCTGCTGGCTGATGGATTTTTTAACAGTGAGGTCACAACGGGTCAGAGTGAACAGTGTTTTATCAGATGCCCTTTTATCTTCTACTGGGTCCCCCCAGGGCTGTGTCCTTTCTCCTCTTTTATTTGTTTTATACACAAATGAATGCCAAAGCCATCAGGAACGGCGCCACATTATTAAATTTGCGGATGATTCTGTCATTGTGTCCCTCCTCAGCAGTGACGACTCTGAACACGGTCCTGTAGTCAATGATTTCATTGATTGGTGTAAATCTTCCTTTTTAAACATTAATGTGGCAAAAACGAAAGAGATGTGCATCGACTATAGAAGAAATCCTGCTGTCATTTCCCCAGTTGTAATGGACAATCAACCAGTTGAACGAGTGCAGCAGTACAAATATCTTGG
>CM042334.1:1021501-1036501 GCA_023566125.1 Zingel zingel | reverse complement strand
ATAAATATATAAATATATTTTTATATATTTATTTTCTTTTCTAAAACCAAATGCCTCGCAATATTTGGGCGCATTCGAGGCATTGCAGCGTCATTTCTTAATCTAATCTCCTGCTCCCGCCCGCTCCCGTTGATTGCTACGCTTGATCCGTCCCGAACACGTTACCGACAGTGAGATTGACTCCCGTACCGCGGGAATCTCGTGACCCGCGGGAGTCCCGAAAAATGTTCACCCTCTAGTCCCAATCCCATTTCTACCTATCTGAGCTCACGTGGCCACACACACACACACACACACACACACACACACACACACACACACACACACACACACACACACTCAGCACCTGAGATCAGTTCAGTCTGTGTTCTCTATTCCTTTACTAGTACTAGTACTGTATTTATAGATTTTTAATTTACAAAACAAGAAACGACAAAGGAATGTATCACAAACCCCGTCCCAACCCACCCACCAAGGCTAAAAAAAAAGGTAGGTACACAAAATATAATTACACACAGTTCCTGTACATCACTTTACACTGCTCAGAATGGGAATATTATGCAGCATTATACCACGTATACCCTTATACCATACATCAATAGACCAGTTGACAGTACATAGATGTGCAAAGGAAAAGTACATCATGTGAGGGATACACTTTCAACAATTTCTATAAAGGGGGCCCAGGTTTAAGCGTATCTGTCCCGTTAATTATTAGGATTACTTCAACTTCTCTAATGGGATCGCATAGAGTACCTCTTTGACCCAGTGTCTAAACGAGCGCGGTCTCACAGACTTCCAGTGTTAAAAGAATTTGTCTCTGGGCAAGAAGTGTAACACATGCTACAGCGTTTGCCTGGAGGACCGTACATTTGTCTTCTGATGGGAATACCCCAAAAATAGATTCACTGTTCTGTCACAAATGAAGGAGACCGCTTCAAAGACCCCAACCCAGAAGTTGATAAGTGAATGGGCCACTCTATTTCTTCACTTACACGGTCACTCTGTTGAAATATGCACGCACGTCACGTGGTACGCTCCATAGGGTTGGTCACATAGTGGACCCGTGCACTAACATGGGCACGTGGCACACCCCAGCCTAAATGCACGAATGGGAAAGACGTGTTTGTTTGTTTTTTAACTCTGTAGACTCTCTATACAGCCAGGCCGCAGTGAGACAGTCTTTAAAAGTCTTTTCCCTCTTCCTGTTACAGGTTTGGACCAGGACATTGATCCCAAAGGTCAGTTCATGGTCATCCTATAATACATACAAAGGTAGCTCAAATCCAAGCCATCTTATTGGTTCAGAGATTGCATTAAAGATCAGCCACCCACTCAGATCAGCTGGTATTCTGTCTGTAATGGAGTGGAATGGAAATTTCTAAGTCACTCCGAACTTTTGAACAGTACTGTACGTGAGGACGGACAGACGGACGGACACTTGATCGTTTCATGGGTGATAATAGAAAGTCTCCGATGTCTCCTAAAACGCTGGTTCGGTATCAGTGAATACGTGAGTCTATGCACCGATATCTTACCGAGGAATTAGGCCGGAAAAATCTTCATCACTGACTGTTTTAAACTAGATAAAGAAAGCTTAAAAAATGATCAGTGTTGCCAACTCTTTTCCAATGAAAGTAGCTAGCACCAGCTCCAAAAGTTGCTAAAAGCAGCTAGATGGCGTCATTTGCATATTTGTGATGTCATTGCGCCATCATTTGCATAAAGCTTAGTGGCTGTTTCAGCAAGGTAGATGGAAAGAACTTGAAATCAAGTAATCCCAAACTCAATACAGGAATTTATTTCACCTTATAATTATTACTTAGTTAGCCTATCTTAGAAGTAAAAACAAATTCTACTTTGGGAGGGAGAAAGAGCTCAAAGAAGGCTGGCCAGCTCAGCGGTGTCTTTCTCACATCGTGTCCCGCTGTCTCTCGTACCTACACCGGCCCCCGCACCCTGCTCCGCTGTCTTAGTCGCTGTCTTAGTCGCCGTCTTTTCTGCATAAAGTCGCTGTCTTAGTCGCTGTCTTAGTCGCTGTCTTAGTCGCTGTCTTAGTCGCTGTCTTAGTCGCTGTCTTAGTCGCTGTCTTAGTCGCTGTCTTAGTCGCTGTCTTTTCTGCATAAAGTCGCTGTCTTAGTCGCTGTCTTAGTCGCTGTCTTTTCTGCATAAAGTCGCTGTCTTAGTCGCTGTCTTTTCTGCATAAAGTCGCTGTCTTAGTCGCCGTCTTTTCTGCAGAAAGTCGCTGTCTTAGTCGCTGTCTTAGTCGCCGTCTTTTCTGCATAAAGTCGCTGTTTTAGTCGCCGTCTTTTCTGCATAAAGTCGCTGTTTTAGTCGCCGTCTTTTCTGCAGAAAGTCGCCGTCTTTTCTGCAGAAAGTCGCCGTCTTTTCTGCAGAAAGTCGCTGTCTTAGTCGCTGTCTTAGTCGCCGTCTTTTCTGCAGAAAGTCGCTGTCTTAGTCGCCGTCTTTTCTGCAGAAAGTCGCCGTCTTTTCTGCAGAAAGTCGCCGTCTTTTCTGCAGAAAGTCGCCGTCTTTTCTGCAGAAAGTCGCCGTCTTTTCTGCAGAAAGTCGCTGTCTTAGTCGCTGTCTTAGTCGCCGTCTTTTCTGCAGAAAGTCGCTGTCTTAGTCGCCGTCTTTTCTGCAGAAAGTCGCTGTCTTAGTCGCCGTCTTTTCTGCATAAAGTCGCTGTCTTAGTCGCTGTCTTAGTCGCTGTCTTAGTCGCTGTCTTAGTCGCTGTCTTAGTCGCTGTCTTTTCTGCATAAAGTCGCTGTCTTAGTCGCTGTCTTAGTCGCTGTCTTTTCTGCATAAAGTCGCTGTCTTAGTCGCTGTCTTTTCTGCATAAAGTCGCTGTCTTAGTCGCCGTCTTTTCTGCAGAAAGTCGCCGTCTTAGTCGCTGTCTTAGTCGCTGTCTTTTCTGCAGAAAGTCGCTGTCTTAGTCGCTGTCTTAGTCGCTGTCTTTTCTGCAGAAAGTCGCTGTCTTAGTCGCCGTCTTTTCTGCATAAAGTCGCTGTTTTAGTCGCCGTCTTTTCTGCATAAAGTCGCTGTTTTAGTCGCCGTCTTTTCTGCAGAAAGTCGCCGTCTTTTCTGCAGAAAGTCGCTGTCTTAGTCGCTGTCTTAGTCGCTGTCTTAGTCGCTGTCTTAGTCGCTGTCTTAGTCGCTGTCTTAGTCGCTGTCTTAGTCGCTGTCTTTTCTGCATAAAGTCGCTGTCTTAGTCGCTGTCTTAGTCGCTGTCTTTTCTGCATAAAGTCGCTGTCTTAGTCGCTGTCTTTTCTGCATAAAGTCGCTGTCTTAGTCGCCGTCTTTTCTGCAGAAAGTCGCTGTCTTAGTCGCTGTCTTAGTCGCCGTCTTTTCTGCATAAAGTCGCTGTTTTAGTCGCCGTCTTTTCTGCATAAAGTCGCTGTTTTAGTCGCCGTCTTTTCTGCAGAAAGTCGCCGTCTTTTCTGCAGAAAGTCGCCGTCTTTTCTGCAGAAAGTCGCTGTCTTAGTCGCTGTCTTAGTCGCCGTCTTTTCTGCAGAAAGTCGCTGTCTTAGTCGCCGTCTTTTCTGCAGAAAGTCGCCGTCTTTTCTGCAGAAAGTCGCCGTCTTTTCTGCAGAAAGTCGCCGTCTTTTCTGCAGAAAGTCGCCGTCTTTTCTGCAGAAAGTCGCTGTCTTAGTCGCTGTCTTAGTCGCCGTCTTTTCTGCAGAAAGTCGCTGTCTTAGTCGCCGTCTTTTCTGCAGAAAGTCGCTGTCTTAGTCGCCGTCTTTTCTGCATAAAGTCGCTGTCTTAGTCGCTGTCTTAGTCGCTGTCTTAGTCGCTGTCTTAGTCGCTGTCTTAGTCGCTGTCTTTTCTGCATAAAGTCGCTGTCTTAGTCGCTGTCTTAGTCGCTGTCTTTTCTGCATAAAGTCGCTGTCTTAGTCGCTGTCTTTTCTGCATAAAGTCGCTGTCTTAGTCGCCGTCTTTTCTGCAGAAAGTCGCCGTCTTAGTCGCTGTCTTAGTCGCTGTCTTTTCTGCAGAAAGTCGCTGTCTTAGTCGCTGTCTTAGTCGCTGTCTTTTCTGCAGAAAGTCGCTGTCTTAGTCGCCGTCTTTTCTGCATAAAGTCGCTGTTTTAGTCGCCGTCTTTTCTGCATAAAGTCGCTGTTTTAGTCGCCGTCTTTTCTGCAGAAAGTCGCCGTCTTTTCTGCAGAAAGTCGCTGTCTTAGTCGCTGTCTTAGTCGCCGTCTTTTCTGCAGAAAGTCGCTGTCTTAGTCGCCGTCTTTTCTGCAGAAAGTCACTGTCTTAGTCGCCGTCTTTTCTGCAGAAAGTCGCCGTCTTTTCTGCAGAAAGTCGCTGTCTTAGTCGCTGTCTTTTCTGCAGAAAGTCGCTGTCTTAGTCGCTGTCTTTTCTGCAGAAAGTCGCTGTCTTAGTCGCCGTCTTTTCTGCAGAATGTCGCCGTCTTTTCTGCAGAAAGTCGCCGTCTTTTCTGCAGGAAGTCGCTGTCTTAGTCGCCGTCTTTTCTGCAGGAAGTTGCCAGATTTGTTGCTAAGTCGCTTTTTTGAAAAGTCACTAAGGGGGTCTGAGAAGTCGTTAAATCTAGCGACAAAGTCGCTAAGTTGGCTACACTAAAAATGGTATCAGTCATATCGCATCCATACAGGTTTAAATACATAATATTCAATTTGTTTGAATGCTCTGGTATCGAATTGTCATTTTGTATCGGCCGATACACAAAGCAGTATCTAGTTGATAGTTTCAGAGATTAAATGATAATAAAAGTAATGCGTTGTTGTCTCTTGTTTTGCAGAAAGCACCATGGTAGCCGAGCAGAGCACCGTGCTGGCAGACTGCACTCTGATTGGTTCAGACAGCCGCTGTCCCAAACACGTCGCCCAGACGATCAGCAGGGTTTACTGCAAAGACTGCGAGCTCTCAGACAGGACGCACGTCTCCTCCTCTAAATACTCGGAGCCAGAAACTCCCACCGTCTACTGCCGAGACCGCATCCGCAAGAGCAAGACGGGTAAGCAGAGAGGGAGACGGGTAAGCAGAGAGGGAGACGGGTAAGCAGAGAGGGAGACGGGTAAGCAGAGAGGGAGACGGGTAAGCAGAGAGGGAGACGGGCAAGCAGAGAGGGAGACGGGCAAGCAGACGGGCAAGCAGACGGGCAAGCTCAGAGGGGGAGACGGGCAAGCTCAGAGGGGGAGACGGGCAAGCTCAGAGGGGGAGACGGGCAGACGGGCAAGCAGAGAGGGAAGCTCAGAGGGGGAGACGGGCAAGCTCAGAGGGGGAGACGGGCAAGCTCAGAGGGGGAGACGGGCAAGCTCAGAGGGGGAGACGGGTAAGCAGAGAGGGAGACGGGCAAGCAGAGAGGGAAGCTCAGAGGGGGAGACGGGCAAGCTCAGAGAGGGCGACGGGCAAGCTCAGAGAGGGCGACGGGCAAGCTCAGAGGGGGAGACGGGCAAGCAGAGAGAGGGAGATGGGCAGACGGGCAAGCGCAGAGAGCGATGATGATGATAATAATGGTCCAACATAATGTGAAATGGAGACCCCCCCCCCCCCCTCCCCCCCACCAAATACACGCACAAAATCTTTCACAGAGACATTACATAACATGGCATTTAGCTGACGCTTTTATCCAACGCAACTCAAGTTCACTGCTTTCAACCGTGAACGTGCAAACTCCGGACAGCAAGAAGTGCAAGTTACATCAGCTTTAAATACGCCAAACTACAAAGAACCACATGACGGTGAGGCTTTTTATTATCCAAGGTGCAGTCAGAAGAGAAGTGTTTGTAGCCTGCGCTCGATGGTGTTTTAAACCCCCAGCGTCTCTTTCCAGGCAGCGCTGCGACCGTTTACTTCAAGGCACCTAACCATAACCATAACCATAACGTAACTATGGTTAATCCTAGTGCCTTCCAGGCACTCTAGGATTGTTGCAGAGTCTGCACCCTAACCCTACAGTCACATTAGCTACGGGGACCACTAAGCTCTATATAAAAGACTTCAGATACAGTATTAGGGGACCACTAAGGCCTATATAAAGAGACTTCAGATACAGTATTAGGGACCACTAAGGCCTATATAAAGAGACTTCAGATACAGTATTAGGGGACCACTAAGGTCTATATAAAAAGAGACTTCAGATACAGTATTAGGGGACCACTAAGGCCTATATAAAAGAGACTTCAGATACAGTATTAGGGGACCACTAAGGCCTATATAAAAGAGACTTCAGATACAGTATTAGGGGACCACTAAGGTCTATATAAAGAGACTTCAGATACAGTATTAGGGGACCACTAAGGTCTATATAAAGAGACTTCAGATACAGTATTAGGGGACCACTAAGGTCTATATAAAGAGACTTCAGATACAGTATTAGGGACCACTAAGGCCTATATAAAGAGACTTCAGATACAGTATTAGGGGACCACTAAGGCCTATATAAAAGAGACTTCAGATACAGTATTAGGGGACCACTAAGGCCTATATAAAAGAGACTTCAGATACAGTATTAGGGGACCACTAAGGCCTATATAAAGAGACTTCAGATACAGTATTAGGGGACCACTAAGGTCTATATAAAGAGACTTCAGATACAGTATTAGGGGACCACTAAGGCCTATATAAAAGCATCCAAAGAGCACCAGGTCATGGGACCTTAACGAGCTTTGTTTAGCAGGTGTGCTGGTGTCCCTGTGGTGCTGTGTGCTTTCTCTGCTCTAAAAGCAGTTCTAAACTCTTGGCTCTTCCAGATGTGCTGCAGCTGTGTGTGCGGAGAGCTGCAGCCGGCTGTGTGTCGGCGCTGAAACGCACCTGGCAGCGGCTTCTCAAACTGCTCTCCCGGCGCCACACACGGGCCGGTAACACCCGTACAGGTACGCACCGAGGGAACGCTCCGGCACACTTTAAAGGAGAATTCCGGTCAATTCCAACCCGTAGATCTGTTGTGTGTAAATGTGGAGAGCTGTCAGTAGCGAGGAAAGCTAAACCAATCGGTGCTGCCTACACCGTGTTAGCCTCCTGCTAGCGTTAGCACCCAACAGGCTTAAACAGGGCAAGTTTTAAACATGCTTTTAACCTCTAAACATGCTCTAAATGTCATTCCAAGGGCCTCCCCATGTGCAGAGATTCCTTCTGAGTGAACACAGTGAATCTGACTGCCGGAGATGTGACAGAAAGGCCTAAAAGTCGTGTTAATCCAGCCAGTGCTCATACCTCTGTTGATTTCCTGTTTTCCGGTCAAGTCCACACTAGTCGATTGTCGAACTCATACAATCCAATATTCCAGTCAGACTCACTGTGTTCCCTCAGAAGGAATAACTGCACATGGGGAGGCCCTTGTAATGACATTTCGAGCATGTTAAGAGGCTTAAAGCACGTTTAAAACTTGCCCTGTTTGAGCCTGTTGGGTGCTAACGCTAGCAGGAGGCTAACACACAGCTGACAGCTCTCCACATTTACACACAACAGATCTAGCGTCACTGTGTCCACGTTCAGACAGCACTCTCTGCTATCGGCCATATTCGTTCCGACCTGGCGCACTTTCCGGTCTTTTCGCGGTACTTTGTTTCCGATCATCACCAAAAATGTTGCCTAATTGATCTATACCCATCTAACAATCTACGTATGAATGTTCCTATATGTATATGGACATTTAGATGTCTAATTAGTATATGAACGTTACTTTGATGAGGAAAAGAAGTACGAACGCTCGGACGACGATCTTTTCCTCTAAAAAGTTTCTATTTTTACTGGAAATTAAGGAGCTTGTATTGCATAGTTCAGAGCTGCTGAAGCGTGTTATTGTATTGTGAAGGACGGACGTACGATCCGGTAGTGTTGACAGCATGTTATTGTGAAGGACGGATGTACGATCCGGTAGTGTTGACAGCATGTTATTGTATTGTGAAGGACGGATGTACGATCCTGTAGTGTTGACAGCATGTTATTGTGAAGGACGGATGTACGATCCGGTAGTGTTGACAGCGTGTTATTGTATTGTGAAGGACGGAGGTACGATCCGGTAGTGTTGACAGCGTTGATGGGACTTAATACCCCCGAATAACCAGCAACGGCCAGCGTTTAGCCAGCTCCAGCGAGGAGATAGTCCGGTTATGTCTGATGGTAGCGTACGGATAATTCACCGGTGATAGCGTACGTTAGCTTTACTCTTGTTCAGTAAAGGCTAACGTAAACAGTTCAAACTATATACCGTTAGAAAGGTAAGAAGTTACACTTTTTACACCATTTAAATGAACTGAAAACATGAATAGATCATTGATATTTGTATTTGAACAGATAATGTGATGGAACGTTAGCCGATAAGTGTCCGAACGTGGACGCAGTGATGCTAGCTACGTGTTGAAATTGACCGGAAGTCTCCTGAAGTCCTCGCGCACACGGGTGTCGGACGGATGCATGACGTGAATTAAAAAATGAACAATCTGTTCTGTGGGAAACGCGTTTACAGAGACGCTTTGTTATCTTAATATAAATCCACCAGAGGCCTTTTTAACGTCACCGTCTCCTCTTCGTAACATCTCTTCCTTCCTGTGTCAGCTGTCTCTTAACCCTCCTGTTAACGTTATCAAAACGTTTCTATACCAGAAATTTGGGTTTTCTCTCAACCAAATTGTCAAAATAAGTAACGTGGATGGTTCCATACGACGCTCTTCACAAGTTAAATAAATGATCAGAATGAACGTCGGAACAATCGACAAATATCAGAAAAAGTGACGAGAGAGACCGTTATTGAAATGTTTTGGGTGGAAAAGTCCAAATGTATATTAAGAAATGTCTAAATAATTTGGGAAAAGTTGGAATATTTTGAGAAATAAATGTCGAAATATTTTGGGGGGAAAAGTCAAAATATATTAAGAAAGAAATGTCAAAATTTAGAGAAATAAAGTTGAAATAATTTGGGGAAAAGTTGGAATATTTTGAGAAATGTCAAAATATTTTTGGGGAAAAAGTCAAAATATATTAATAAAAAAAAAAAAAGGTCTAAATATTTAGAGGAAAAAAGTCGAAATAATTTGGGAAAAGTTGGAATATTTTGAGAAATAAAAGTCAATATTTTTGGGGAAAAAGTCAAAATATATTAAGAAAAAAAAAAAAGCCAAAATATTTAGAGAACTCAAATTTGGGAAAAGTTGGAATATTTTGGGGGAAAAAGTTAAAATATAAAGAAAAAGTCTAAATATTTAGAGGGAAAAAAGTTTAAATAATTTGGGAAGTTGGAATATTTTCACAAATAAAAGTCAAAATATTTTTGGGGAAAAAGTCAAAATATATTAAGAAAAAAATGTCAAAATTTAGAGAAATAAAGTTGAAATCATTTGGGAAAAGTTGGAATATTTTGAGAATAAAGTCAAAAATAATTTGGGGAAAAGTTGGAATATTTTGAGAAATAAGTCAAAATAATTTTTTTGGTGGGGGGGGGGGAGTCAAAATGTATTTAAAAAAAAAAAAAAAAAGTTAATATTTAGAGGAAAAAAAGTTTTTAAATAATTTGGGAAGTTGGAATATTTTGGGGGAAAAAGTTAAAATATATTAAGAAAAAAATGTCAAAATTTAGAGAAATAAAGTTGAAATAATTTGGGAAAAGTTGGAATATTTTGGGGGAAAAAGTCAAAATATATTAAGAAAAAGTCTAAATATTCTGAGAATTAAAAAATAAAAATTTTAGGTCTTGAATTTGCTCAAGTATTGTTCTAAAATAATTTTAAACCGGTCTCAATTGTCCTTAAAATGTTCCTTAAAATGTGTTCTGTGGTGTTGTAGTTCTTAATCCAAATATCATTTCTCTGTATTTCAACTACAAATGAGACCAACATGCAACTTGTATTGCAGCCAATCAGCTTTCGTGTCTTTGGTGCGAGTCTCTTTCAGACACAAAACGGATTTCATTCTTCAGCTTTGGGGAAGTAAAAGTGTAGCGATACTTGGCTTGATTAAAACTGAATTTAGGGATTAGTTGATGTGATAAAGGTCTTACATTTCATTCATAATGGTCTTAAAGAAGTCAGTGACTGTATTCGGACACATACGCGTAACTTTGAGTCAGATGAGATGGATTGTTTCCTGTCTTTCTTGGTGTCTCACATGCTCACCTGTCTGGTTTCCTCCTAAACAAATGGGCTGCACCTTTTTCACTTTGGCTGTAGCTATGGCAACATGCAAATCTGTGCCCAGCGCCCCTCAGGCGGTCGCTCGGTGCCGTGTCCTCGGCTCAGAGGACACGGCACCGAGGTGTGTGTCGGACGGTCTCATCTCCCCTCTGTTACAGCTCGGTCCGGTCTCTGCGGAGTCATGAACGTGAGGGAGGCCCTCGCCGGACAGAAGGAGCTTCCTCCCAACGGATCTCTGCGTGAGTTGTTACACGACGATCAAAACGCTTCTCAAACTGCTGAAGGAAATGAATCAAAGAGGGTTAAAAAGGGAGTTTGCTTCAGTTCTGACTTAGTCTTCACTGCTGTTTCTTTTGCTACGTTTATACCTCACGTCCACACTACTGCAGCGTTTCAGAGCCCTTAAAACGGAGACAATTGGAGATCAAATATCAAGGAAAAGTACAGACATTTTATAGAGAATGTGGGACTATTTTGAGAGGAAAAAGGCAGATTATTACGAGAATCTTTTCTGAATGTTAGAATAATGACAGCCTAAGTAAAAGAGCCCCCAAAATAGAGATATTTAGAAACACTGCTGTCCCTGTTGTGGTTTGAAAACGCAGGCTTTCTTTGTAGGACGCACGTCTGTTGGTCTTATCGGGAAAAAGTGTCTATTGAGGGGGGAGAAGTCTGTCTATTGAGGGGGGAGAAGTCTGTCTATTGAGGGGGGAGAAGTCTGTCTATCGAGGGGGTGAGAGTGTCTATGGAGGGGGTGAGAGTGTCTATGGAGGGGGTGAGAGTGTCTATTGAGGGGGTGAGAGTGTCTATGGAGGGGGTGAGAGTGTCTATGGAGGGGGTGAGAGTGTCTATGGAGGGGGTGAGAGTGTCTATTGAGGGGGTGAGAGTGAGTGTCTATTGAGGGGGTGAGAGTGAGTGTCTATTGAGGGGGTGAGAGTGAGTGTCTATCGAGGGGGTGAGAGTGTCTATCGAGGGGGTGAGAGTGTCTATCGAGGGGGTGAGAGTGTCTATCGAGGGGGTGAGAGTGTCTATCGAGGGGGTGAGAGTGTCTATCGAGGGGGGGAAAGTCTGTCTATCGAGGGGGGAGAAGTCTGTCTATCGAGGGGGGAGAAGTCTGTCTATCGAGGGGGGAGAAGTCTGTCTATCGAGGGGGGAGAAGTCTGTCTATCGAGGGGGGAGAAGTCTGTCTATCGAGGGGGGAGAAGTCTGTCTATCGAGGGGGGAGAAGTCTGTCTATCGAGGGGGGAGAAGTCTGTCTATCGAGGGGGTGAGAGTGTCTATCGAGGGGGTGAGAGTGTCTATCGAGGGGGTGAGAGTGTCTATCGAGGGGGTGAGAGTGTCTATCGAGGGGGGAGAAGTCTGTCTATCGAGGGGGGGAAAGTCTGTCTATCGAGGGGGGGAAAGTCTGTCTATCGAGGGGGGGAAAGTCTGTCTATCGAGGGGGGAGAAGTCTGTCTATCGAGGGGGGAGAAGTCTGTCTATCGAGGGGGGAGAAGTCTGTCTATCGAGGGGGGAGAAGTCTGTCTATCGAGGGGGGAGAAGTCTGTCTATCGAGGGGGGAGAAGTCTGTCTATCGAGGGGGGAGAAGTCTGTCTATCGAGGGGTGAGAGTGTCTATCGAGGGGGGGAAAGTCTGTCTATCGAGGGGGGAGAAGTCTGTCTATCGAGGGGGGAGAAGTCTGTCTATCGAGGGGGGAGAAGTCTGTCTATCGAGGGGGGAGAAGTCTGTCTATCGAGGGGGGAGAAGTCTGTCTATCGAGGGGGGAGAAGTCTGTCTATCGAGGGGGGAGAAGTCTGTCTATCGAGGGGGGAGAAGTCTGTCTATCGAGGGGGGAGAAGTCTGTCTATCGAGGGGGGAGAAGTCTGTCTATCGAGGGGGGGAAAGTCTGTCTATCGAGGGGGGAGAAGTCTGTCTATCGAGGGGGGAGAAGTCTGTCTATCGAGGGGGGAGAAGTCTGTCTATCGAGGGGGGAAAGTCGGTCTATCGAGGGGGAGAAGTCGGGACTATTCAATCCCTGCTCTTATTTTTACTTCTACTCTTCCGTTGTTTTTTTCTCCGAAGGATTATCTGGATTTTTAACTTGTACGTCCATGAATTTCTGTCCTTTCCTCTCTTCCCAGGAAGCCAATTTTGCGTTTCCTAGGATGGAGGCGCAGGACATTTCTTCGCCATCCTAGGAAACATGAATTCGCTCCCAGACCTTTAACTAAGTCCAGTCACTCTTTAAATAAACGTCTTCTGTCTGTTAAAGCTACTCCTGCCCTGCCGACACCAACAGGTGACGACTGTCGGGAGAAACGGCGCTCGGAGCCGGATACCGTCACGTCTTCCTCTTCAGCATCCTTACTGTCCACTGTGACTTCCTGTTTGTTGTGGCTGATGTGGAGCGCTGCGGTGTTTACAGGTTAAATAACAAATCAAACCTTAAGCAGCAGCAGAAACATGTTTACACGAGTCGATTGGCTGCAATAGAAACGCACAAAGATTCACTAAGTCAAGTATTTAGAGAGACAAAGTCCTATTAAGAGACAAAGTCCAACTACTGAGAGAGAAAGTCCAACTATTAAGAGAGAGAAAGTCCAACTATTAAGAGAGAGAAAGTCCAACTATTAAGAGAGAGAGAGTCCAACTATTAAGAGAGAGAGAGTCCAACTATTAAGAGAGAGAGAGTCCAACTATTAAGAGAGAGAGAGTCCAACTATTAAGAGAGAGAGAGTCCAACTATTAAGAGAGAGAGAGTCCAACTATTAAGAGATAAAGTCCAACTATTAAGAGAGAGAAAGTCCAACTATTAAGAGAGAGAGAGTCCAACTATTAAGAGAGAGAGAGTCCAACTATTAAGAGATAAAGTCCAACTATTAAGAGAGAGAGAGTCCAACTATTAAGAGATAAAGTCCAACTATTAAGAGAGAGAGAGTCCAACTATTAAGAGATAAAGTCCAACTATTAAGAGAGAGAGAGTCCAACTATTAAGAGATAAAGTCCAACTATTAAGAGAGAGAGAGTCCAACTATTAAGGACTTTGTCTCTCTTAAAACTATTAAGAGACAAAGTCCAACTACTTATAAATAGTCCAACTATTTACAGAGAGAAAGTCCAACTATTAAGAGAGAGAGAGAGAGTCCAACTATTGAGAGAGAGACCTATTAAGAGAGTCCTATTAAGAGAGAAAGTCCAACTATTAAGAGAGAAAGTCCAACTATTAAGAGAGACAAAGAGTCCAACTATTAAGGACTCTTTGTCTCTCTTAAAACTAATAAGAGACAAAGTCCAACTACTTATAGAGAGAAAGTCCAACTATTAAGAAAGTCCAACTATTAGTCCAACTATTAAGAAAGTCCAACTATTAGTCCAACTATTAAGAAAGTCCAACTATTAAGAAAGTCCAACTATTAGTCCAACTATTAAGAAAGTCCAACTATTAAGAAAGTCCAACTATTAGTCCAACTATTAAGAAAGTCCAACTATTAAGAAAGTCCAACTATTAGTCCAACTATTAAGAAAGTCCAACTATTAAGAGAGATAGTCCAACTATTAAGAAAGTCCAACTATTAAGAAAGTCCAACTATTAGTCCAACTATTAAGAAAGTCCAACTATTAAGAGAGATAGTCCAACTATTAAGAAAGTCCAACTATTAAGAGAGTCCAACTATTAAGAGAGATAGTCCAACTATTAAGAAAGTCCAACTATTAAGAAAGTCCAACTATTAAGAAAGTCCAACTATTAGTCCAACTATTAAGAAAGTCCAACTATTAAGAAAGTCCAACTATTAGTCCAACTACTTATAGATAGTCCAACTATTAAGAGAGATAGTCCAACTATTAAGAGAGACAAAGTCCAACTATGTCCAACTAAGAGAGACAAAGTCCAACTATTAAGAAAGTCCAACTATTAAGAGAGACAAAGTCCAACTATTAAGAAAGTCCAACTATTAAGAGAGACAAAGTCCAACTATTAAGAGAGATAGTCCAACTATTAGTCCAACTATTAAGAAAGTCCAACTATTAGTCCAACTACTTATAGATAGTCCAACTATTAAGAGAGATAGTCCAACTATTAAGAGAGATAGTCCAACTATTAGTCCAGCTATTAAGAGACAGACGTTCGTCCTGTTGACCTTTCCTTTATTGGTGTGATGACTGTTTCCTGCAGCTTGGTGTCTCTGGCTGCTGCTTCACGTTGCAGCTTCAGCAGTTTGGCGTCTGACCCAGAAAATGTTTTCAGCCTCAGGGAGCGCCGGACGCTGTGCAGGTTAACGCCGAGTCTCTGTGTGTGTCCTTTGGGTCCTCCTCTTCCTCCTCTTCCTCCTCTTCCTCCTCCTCTCTCCGATGAGCAGTATGTTCAGTGTCGGCGCTCCGTGTTTGGATCTTTTTCTGACTTTGCTTCATCATTTGTTTCTCGTCATCTGCTTCTTTTGTTAGTTTTTGCACCGAGTTGATTAACTGAGTCCGTGGTACAGACGTCTCCGTGACGCGAGTCAGCTTTCTGTTTGTGTGTTTGGTCTGTTTCCTGTTCCTGTCCGTAGAGCAGCGTTTGGTCTGTTTCCTGTTCCTGTCCGTAGAGCAGCGTTTGGTCCGTTTCCTGTTCCTGTCCGTAGAGCAGCGTTTGGTCTGTTTACTGTTCCTGTCCGTAGAGCGTTTAACCAACCTAATGGTTTCTTTTTCCTGCTTTCTGATCTGCAGCTGGTGAAAGCTTCAATTAATCATCTGAATATTTATTCTCTCTTTCTCTTTCTCTCTGTCTCTCTCTCTGTCTCTCTCTCTGTCTCTCTCTCTGTCTCTCTCTCTGTCTCTCTCTGTCTCTCTCTCTCTCTCTCTCTCTCTCTGTCTCTCACCTCTCTCTCTCTCTCTCTCTGTCTCTCTCTCTCTCTGTCTCTCTCCTCTCTCTCTCTCTCTCTCTCTCTGTCTC
>CM042334.1:996501-1019001 GCA_023566125.1 Zingel zingel | reverse complement strand
TTGCTCGCTCGCTCTGTCTGTCTATCTATCTATCTGGCTCGCTCTGTCTGTCTGTCTGTCTATCTCGCTTGCTCGCTCGGTCTGTCTGTCTCGCTCTGTCTGTCTGTCTGTCTGTCTGTCTGTCTGTCTGTCTGTCTGTCTGTCTGTCTGTCTGTCTATCTCGCTTGCTCGCTCGGTCTGTCTGTCTGTCTCGCTCTGTCTGTCTGTCTGTCTGTCTATCTCGCTTGCTCGCTCTGTCTGTCTGTCTGTCTGTCTGTTTGTCTGTCTATCTATGAGTGTCCCGTGTGAAAACAAGTTGAAAGCGTCTCCTGCTGTCCTAACTGTAGACAACCACCAGCTTTATTCTACATGTTGTATAAAAGCTGTTCTTTCACAAACATTCGTGACATCCAGCGAGCCAGAGAGAAACCAGTGTGTCCAATCAGCTGGGTGCGAACTGCGTGTGGTGAAGTTAGTTATTTGAGTTTATTTGTTTAAAACTTCCCTACAGTTACAGTACATATTGTCAAGACGCTGCTAACCGCTATTGGCCAACAACACGGTTGCATCAGCTGATCTGGGTCAGCGCATCAGCTGGTCAACTCCCCTCGCTCCAAAATGGTTACACCCAAACAGGGCGCCCTACTTAAATCCGCTTTAGTTTGTTCCTAACAGCTTGCTGCTCGCATCTATGCTACCCAGCTCCACCTTGTCGTGTATAACGTGGCGTAGGCTTCTGTCACCGCCCGATGTGAGGCGAGCGCAGATGTGAGTTGCGCTAACGTTAGCAATCTAACAATCATAGATAGCCAAAACGTTTTTGAAATGATTTCAAATGATTGAAAAGTTGATTATTTTATGGATTTCACAAATTTCAGTAAGACGTTATTAGGGGTGGGAATCACCAGAGGCCTCATCACCAGAGGACTTCAGATTTTTCCCAATTTCAAATGATGTCCCCAAAGGAAAATGTTGTACACGTTATGCCATTTCCGTTGCTTCGTAGGAAACGTTGGAGGCAGTGGTGGCGGATGAGTCGGCGCGGCTCGGCCGTCTGGAGCAGAGTCTGATGGCGCTGTGGGAGCACGTGGAGGCCGGAGGCCAGCAGGCGGAGCAGAGACACACGGAGCTGCTCTACCTGTACACCGACCTCCTCCAGCAGCAACAGCTGGAGCAACAGCTGGTCTCTGATCAGAGCGACGGAGACGCCGTGCAGCCCTGGCTCAACGGACTACTGGAGCAACAGCTGGAGCAGCTCCAGAGACGATTGGACGAGGAGAGACGGCAGACCGAACAGGTACGTCGGGATCATTTACACACCCTTACAATTACGTCTTTGTGACCTTTTACTTTTTCCGATTGACGTTTTTGCCGCGTTTACTAGAGATGTGCTCACAGGTTTCTTCAGTAGAAGTCATTCATCATGAAAAATAGTTTAAAAAATGGACTAATTGATTATCTGATTTGTTTCAATTTGACTTTGAGAATCATGGAGGGACCCTGACAGCAAAATCATTTGGTTGAAGTCACTTCAAAGACCCACTCGTCTACTATAGAGGATGTGGAGGCTGGATGTGTTTTGAATATTAAGCAGATTTCCTGAGCGCGCTGGGAGCCCGGGTCTCCTCCCCGAGCATGCTGGGAGCCCGGGTCTCCTCCCCGAGGACGCTGGGAGCCCGGGTCTCCTCCCCGAGCGCGCTGGGAGCCCGGGTCTCCTCCCCGAGCACGCTGGGAGCCCTGGTCTCCTCCCTGAGCGCGCTGGGAGCCCTGGTCTCCTCCCTGAGCATGCTGGGAGCCTGAGTTTCCTCCCTGAGCACGCTGGGAGCCTGAGTTTCCTCCCCGAGCATGCTGGGAGCCTGGGTCTCCTCCCCGAGCATGCTGGGAGCCCGGGTCTCCTCCCCGAGCGCGCTGGGAGCCCGGGTCTCCTCCCTGAGCATGCTGGGAGCCCGGGTCTCCTCCCCGAGCATGCTGGGAGCCCGGGTCTCCTCCCCGAGCGTGCTGGGAGCCCGGGTCTCCTCCCCGAGCGCGCTGGGAGCCCGGGTCTCCTCCCTGAGCATGCTGGGAGCCCGGGTCTCCTCCCCGAGCGCGCTGGGAGCCCGGGTCTCCTCCCCGAGCGCGCTGGGAGCCCGGGTCTCCTCCCCGAGCACGCTGGGAGCCCGAGTTTCCTCCCCGAGCATGCTGGGAGCCTGAGTTTCCTCCCTGTTTGTGTCTGTAGTCCCGGCAGCAGGATGTGTTGCAGCAGCAGAGTCAAACGGCTCGTCTGGATCAGCTGGAGCTGCAGCTGCAGAAACTGGCCGCCAGGACAGAGGTACGGTACTGTAATCTGTAACTGTAATGGTATTTGGGATACTGTTAATCTTGTTTAGGATACTCTTTGTCTTAAGGATACTGTTTATAAGGGTAGTCTGTCTTATTTAGGATACTGTTAATGTTTTTAAGTCTAGTTTCAACCTTATTTAGGATGCTCTTTATCTTATGTAAATACGTTTGAGTGTTGCAGAAGTGTGTGTGTGTGTGTGTGTGTGTGTGTGTGTGTGTGTGTGTGTGTGTGTGTGTGTGTGTGTGTGTGTGTGTGTGTGTGTGTGTGTGTGTGTGTGTGTGTGTGTGTGTGTGTGTGTGTGTGTGTGTGTGTGTGTGTGTGTGTGTGTGTGTGGATTTGAGGACAGTTTTTGGTTTATTGTTCTGCAGGAGATGCAGCGGAGACAGGAAGCTGCTACGACAGTCTCACCTTTACCAACAACTCTTCCAGCTGCGATCGGGTAATCTTCCTCCTCCTCTTCACTTTACAGTTGGCTGGCGTCTGTCTGCACGCTGCCTCTGACACACCAACCAGACGCCGACCGTCTGCAGTAAAGCCAGCGTGACTGATCGGTCTCCCCGAGTCGGTCCAAAAAGTTCCTCAGAACACCGAAGAGACGTAATACGTCTCCATAACAGCAGGCGGCGCTGATCTGGATTGTTTCCCAGAAAATGAAAACCGGCAGCTGATTGGACGAACGCGTAACGTGGGTCTGGTTGCTCTCAGATTTTACAACCGGGCATAATGGCGGCTCGTTCAGACTACGATCTCATATTGGACTAAAATAGTTCACCGTAACGTGTTCCTGAGAACATGTTAAGAGAGGAATAGGCCGTGCAGGCGCTGAATCTGTCTTCATTTCAGATCAACAAAGGTCAGGTTAACAGATCATCAGATTTTGAGAGGCGTTCGTCAGGCTCATCCCGCTCGTCATTTCCGGGTTAGCTCTCCACCAATCAGATTGAGTCCCGGCTGCCCTGTCTCTGACTGAACATGTCGGGTCGGCCCAAATGAAGGCCGACGGCTCCTCGGATGGACGACGGCACGGGACACACCGAACAGACTCGAGTCCCCGACCTCGCCAGACGGTCAGACGGCCGATTATCAGGCTGGTGTGTCGGCGCCCTAACAGTCCGCTCCTTTAGTAATCGCAGTATCCGTGCAGGTCTTTTGTGTGTGGCGTTTCTGCCATATTCGTCTTGTCGTCATGCTGTGCATGGAAACAAACTGACAGTGAAACTCTCAGATTATCTTGTATCTTCTTCCAGTGGTGGAGTGGACCGTCAGTCCCATGATGCCTTGCTGGCGGAGGTTGCACGGTTGACGGCGGCGCTGGAGAGGGTCAGACGGGACGTTGGCGGTCTGTTTGGGTGTCGAGACGGCTGCAGAGGACTCGACACAATCCAGCAGACGGTCAGAGATTCCAGCTTTAGTTACTAGTTACTTTAGTTACTCCGCTACATTCATCTGTTCCTGCTTTAGTTACTTTAGTTACTTTAGTTACTCCGCTACATTCATCTGTTCCTGCTTTAGTTACTAGTTACTTTAGTTACTCCGCTCCATTCATCTGTTACAGCTTTAGTTACTAGTTACTTTAGTTACTAGTTACTTTAGTTACTCCGCTACATTCATCTGTTACAGCTTTAGTTACTAGTTACTTTAGTTACTCCGCTACATTCATCTGTTACAGCTGTAGTTACTAGTTACTTTAGTTACTCCGCTACATTCATCTGTTACAGCTTTAGTTACTAGTTACTTTAGTTACTCCGCTACATTCATCTGTTCCTGCTTTAGTTACTAGTTACTTTAGTTACTCCACTACATTCATCTGTTCCAGCTTTAGTTACTAGTTACTTTAGTTACTCCGCTCCATTCATCTGTTACAGCTTTAGTTACTAGTTACTTTAGTTACTAGTTACTTTAGTTACTCCGCTACATTCATCTGTTACAGCTTTAGTTACTAGTTACTTTAGTTACTCCACTACATTCATCTGTTCCAGCTTTAGTTACTAGTTACTTTAGTTACTCCGCTCCATTCATCTGTTCCAGCTTTAGTTACTAGTTACTTTAGTTACTCCGCTCCATTCATCTGTTCCAGCTTTAGTTACTAGTTACTTTAGTTACTCCGCTACATTCATCTGTTCCAGCTTTAGTTACTTTAGTTACTCCGCTCCATTCATCTGTTCCAGCTTTAGTTACTAGTTACTTTAGTTACTTTAGTTACTTTAGTTACTTTAGTTACTCCGCTCCATTCATCTGTTCCAGCTTTAGTTACTAGTTACTTTAGTTACTCCACTACATTCATCTGTTCCTGCTTTAGTTACTAGTTACTTTAGTTACTCCGCTCCATTCATCTGTTCCAGCTTTAGTTACTAGTTACTTTAGTTACTCCACTACATTCATCTGTTCCTGCTTTAGTTACTAGTTACTTTAGTTACTCCGCTCCATTCATCTGTTACAGCTTTAGTTACTAGTTACTTTAGTTACTAGTTACTTTAGTTACTCCGCTCCATTCATCTGTTACAGCTTTAGTTACTAGTTACTTTAGTTACTAGTTACTTTACACATTCAGATTACTGTTCAAAGAACACATGTAGTTTATAAATCTGATGTTTGATTCTAAAGTAAACTAGCCGACAATATAACGACTACAAGTGCACACACACACACACACACACAGAGAGACACACACACACAGAGAGACACACACACACACAGAGACACACACACACACACACACACACACACACAGAGAGAGCGTCTACCGACTGTTTGGATCCTTTCTAAAATGGGAGGATTGTTCTTTACTTTTAATACTTCAACTAAATTCTCCTGATGAGACTTACAGGCCAGTTGTCAATGCAGGCTTTACTTTTACAGGATTATTATTATTGTTATTATTATTATTATTATTATTATTATTATTATTATTATTATTATTATTATTATTATTATTATTACAGTTTGGTATTAGTTCTCTAACTGCAGTAATCTGAATACTTCTTCCTCCGCTGCAGATTTCAGAGCAGGTCTCCGTTCAAGTCCGTGAGGAAGTTCGCGTTCTGGTCTACGGCAACCAGCTGACGGCGGCTGGCGGGACGTCCCGAGACGACGGAGGCCTCCAGGGGTCCCTGCTGCAGTGGTTGTCTCAGCGCTACGTCAGCGAGGCGGACCTACAGGCGGCGCTGACCTCTCTGGAGCGCAGCATCCTGCAGAACATCAGCCTGCAGCTGGAGAAGCTGAGCAAGCACCGTGGCGAGGGGACGGGTGGGCGGCCTGTCCTGCACGCCGCTGGCGCTGGCGCTGGGGACACTGTGACCCGGGAGGTGAGGAGGAGGGCGGGGGTAAAGGGGGGCAAGACTAGTTCTGCTTCTCAAGACTACGCACACTGCCATGCACGACTGACAGACTGAGAGGAAGTAATTTGTCCCCAGGGCCGCTGTAATAGGCTCGTTGGAGATGACCTGCTCCTCGCCTGTAAAGTAGACGAGAGCAGGCGGGACAGGAAGTGACCGACCAACAGACTGGAGATGATCTGTAATCTGATCAGATCTAGTCTCTCTGACTTCTGAACGTCCCTCTCAGCACCACAACACGTGTTCTACAGAATACGCCTTTAAATCAGACTGATAGCAGTTAAAATCCCTTTAATTCAAAATCAATAAAAAGTCGATTCTGAACCAATCAGCTGTTAGAGGCCAGCGTCTCCCATCATGCCCTGGGTCTGCCTGGCTCTTGCAGTCGGTGGAGTCTCACTCACTCACTCACTTTTTGGACCCCACAAATATAGTTAAAAAAGAACACAGACACACACACCCTCTTATAGAGCACCTTACCATACATACTGAATTTTTGTGTGTGTGTGTGTGTGTGTGTGTGTGTGTGTGTGTGTGTGTGTGTGTGTGTGTGTGTGTGTGTGTGTGTGTGTGTGTGTGTGTGTGTGTGTGTGTGTGTGTGTGTGTGTGTGTGTGTGTGTGTGTGTGTGTGTGTGTGTGTGTGTGTGTGTGTGTGTGTGTGTGTGTGTGTGTGTGTGTGTGTGTGTGTGTGTGTGTGTGTGTGTGTGTGTGTGTGTGTGTGTGTGTGTGTGTGTGTGTGTGTGTGTGTGTGTGTGTGTGTGTGGTCTTTAAGCTACTGGGACCTTACATTTCCCCTTGGGGGATCAATAAAGTATCAATATAACAACAAATGTTGAATGTTGTTTGACTTGGCACATCTCTTCGCTCCCTGTCTTTAGTTTTAAGTTCTTGTTTTCTTTTACATTATTAAGAGGCGTTGTGCTTCGTGCGGTTGACTTTTTGCTCGTCTCTTCCAGGACGTCCAAGTGATGGTGAAGAACGCTCTGCGTCTGTTTTCTCAGGACCGAACCGGCATGGCCGACTACGCGCTGGAGTCTGGAGGTTAGTGTTAACTAGCTAGCAATAGGCTGACGTTAGCTGCTGTTGAGTATAGTGTTAACTAGCTAGCAATAGGTTGACGTTAGCTGCTGTCGAGTATAGTGTTAACTAGCTAGCAATAGGTTGACGTTAGCTGCTGTCGAGTATAGTGTTAACTAGCTAGCAATAGGCTGACGTTAGCTGCTGTCGAGTATAGTGTTAACTAGCTAGCAATAGGCTGACGTTAGCTGCTGTCGAGTATAGTGTTAACTAGCTAGCAATAGGCTGACGTTAGCTGCTGTCGAGTATAGTGTTAACTAGCTAGCAATAGGCTGACGTTAGCTGCTGTCGAGTATAGTGTTAACTAGCTAGCAATAGGCTAACGTTAGCTGCTGTCGAGTATAGGGTTAACTAGCTAGCAATAGGCTGACGTTAGCTGCTGTCGAGTATAGTGTTAACTAGCTAGCAATAGGCTGACGTTAGCTGCTGTCGAGTATAGTGTTAACTAGCTAGCAATAGGCTAACGTTAGCTGCTGTCGAGTATAGGGTTAACTAGCTAGCAATAGGCTGACGTTAGCTGCTGTCGAGTATAGTGTTAACTAGCTAGCAATAGGCTGACGTTAGCTGCTGTCGAGTATAGTGTTAACTAGCTAGCAATAGGCTGACGTTAGCTGCTGTCGAGTATAGTGTTAACTAGCTAGCAATAGGTTGACGTTAGCTGCTGTCGAGTATAGTGTTAACTAGCTAGCAATAGGTTGACGTTAGCTGCTGTCGAGTATAGTGTTAACTAGCTAGCAATAGGCTGACGTTAGCTGCTGTCGAGTATAGTGTTAACTAGCTAGCAATAGGCTGACGTTAGCTGCTGTCGAGTATAGTGTTAACTAGCTAGCAATAGGCTGACGTTAGCTGCTGTCGAGTATAGTGTTAACTAGCTAGCAATAGGCTGACGTTAGCTGCTGTCGAGTATAGTGTTAACTAGCTAGCAATAGGCTGACGTTAGCTGCTGTCGAGTATAGTGTTAACTAGCTAGCAATAGGCTGACGTTAGCTGCTGTCGAGTATAGTGTTAACTAGCTAGCAATAGACTAACGTTAGCTGCTGTAGAGTATAGTGTTAACTAGCTAGCAATAGGCTGACGTTAGCTGCTGTAGAGTATAGTGTTAACTAGCTAGCAATAGGCTGACGTTAGCTGCTGTCGAGTATAGTGTTAACTAGCTAGCAATAGGCTGACGTTAGCTGCTGTCGAGTATAGTGTTAACTAGCTAGCAATAGACTAACGTTAGCTGCTGTAGAGTATAGTGTTAACTAGCTAGCAATAGACTAACGTTAGCTGCTGTAGAGTATAGTGTTAACTAGCTAGCAATAGGCTGACGTTAGCTGCTGTAGAGTATAGTGTTAACTAGCTAGCAATAGGCTGACGTTAGCTGCTGTCGAGTATAGTGTTAACTAGCTAGCAATAGGCTGACGTTAGCTGCTGTTGAGTATAGTGTTAACTAGCTAGCAATAGGCTAACGTTAGCTGCTGTTGAGTATAGTGTTAACTAGCTAGCGGTAGGCTAACGTTAGCTGCTGTAGAGTATAGTGTTAACTAGCGTCCCGTGTAGCGGTGTGTGTGTTGCCTGTATCGTCTGTTCCAGAGCATCAGAGAGAAGAGCAGACATATCAGTGGCACCGAAATCCGCGTTGCTATTCGGTCCGGTAGATGCCAGTCGTGAAGGCACCGGTGCCGTATTAGCACCGGATTTCGGTACCCAACCCTATTCAGGAAGAAGATCTTTATAAGTAAATGTTCCAATCAATGATCCAGCAGAACATTCTCGTCTCCCTCCTTCATCTTACAGTCCAATGGAGGCTAGAACGGCTCCGGGTCAAACGGAAATATGACATGGATCAATCTGTTA
Source organism: Zingel zingel (assembly GCA_023566125.1). NCBI lineage: Eukaryota > Metazoa > Chordata > Actinopteri > Perciformes > Percidae > Zingel > Zingel zingel. Next base: position 1,010,451 of record CM042334.1, on the reverse strand, counting down.
TTTTGACAGCCCTAGTTAAAATGGTTTCATATTTTCATTATTAGTCAACAAATCCTGTTTGGACTAAAACCGACGTGTTGAACCAAAACTGTTTGCTGCTGTCGTCCTGCAGGGGGCAGCGTCCTGAGCACTCGCTGCTCGGAGACGTTTGAGACGAAGGCCGCTCTGCTCAGTCTGTTCGGACTTCCTCTGTGGTATTTCTCTCAGTCTCCTCGCGCTGTCATCCAGGTAACGTGTGTGTGTGTGTGTGTGTGTGTGTGTGTGTGTGTGTGTGTGTGTGTGTGTGTGTGTGTGTGTGTGTGTGTGTGTGTGTGTGTGTGTGTGTGTGTGTGTGTGTGTGTGTGTGTGTGTGTGTGTGTGTGTGTGTGTGTGTCTACATTTGTGGGGTCCAAAAACCGGGAGTTCAGTATACTTGTGGGGTCCGACCAGCCTTGTGGGCCCAAAATGCTGGAGCCCACAAGGTTAAAGGTCTGTTTGAGGGTTAAGACTTGGTTTTAGGGTTAGAATTAGGTTATGGTTAGGGTGAGGGTAAGGGTTAAGGTTAGGCATCTAGTGGTGATGGTTAAGGTTAGGGTAAGGGGCTAGGGGATGCATTATGTCAATGACGGGTCCCCACAAAGATAGTGAAACGCTGTGTGTGTGTGTGTTCACAATGTTGGTTTCATTTTTGTCGTTTTTATCGCCATGTTCTGCAAACTTTCAGCTTTATGGATTTGATTTGGGAAGTTAAAAGGTTGCATGGAAACACAATAATACATTTCTTTGACACTGTAGTTCACATTTTCTTTTTGAAACAACCACTGATGAACTTTTGTCAGCAAATGTTATTAACGTTGTTGTTCCTGCTGCAGCCGGACGTCCATCCGGGGAACTGCTGGGCCTTCAGAGGCTCCACGGGCTTCCTGGTGGTCCGCCTCTCCATGAGGATCCTCCCCACAGCCTTCTCCCTGGAACACATCCCCAAAATCTTGGCTCCCAGCGGGACACTGCACAGCGCGCCACGGGACTTCAACGTCTATGTGAGAGGAAGAGACAGACGGAGGGACTGCAGGGAGGGAGGGAGAGGGAGAGAGAGGGAGGGAGAGAGAGGGAGGGAGAGAGGGAGGGAGAGGGAGAGAGAGAGGGAGAGAGAGAGGGAGAGAGAGAGAGAGAGAGAGAGAGAGAGAGAGAGAGGGAGAGGGAGGGGACAGAGACAGACGGAGACAGGATAGCGAGAGAGTGGGAGAGAGAGACAGACGGACAGTGGGGGAGACAGACAGACAGGATAGAGAGAGGAGGAGACAGAGACAGATGGAGAGACAGACAGACAGAGAGAGAGACCAAAAGAGGAGGAGACAGAGACAGATGGAGAGACAGACAGACAGAGAGAGAGACCAAAAGAGGAGGAGACAGAGACAGATGGAGAGACAGACAGACAGAGAGAGAGACCAAAAGAGGAGGAGACAGAGACAGACGGAGGGAGAGAGTCAGACAGACAGGATAGAGAGACGGAGAGGGAGGGAGTCAGAGAGACACAGACAGGATAGTGAGAGAGTGAGAGAGAGACAGAGAGACAGAGTAGGGAGAGAGAGAGACAGACAGACAGACAGACAGAGTAGGGAGAGAGAGACACAGACAGACAGACAGACAGACAGACAGACAGAGTAGGGAGAGAGAGACACAGACAGACAGACAGACAGACAGAGTAGGGAGAGAGAGACACAGACAGACAGACAGACAGACAGAGTAGGGAGAGAGAGACACAGACAGACAGACACAGAGAGAGAGGAGGAGGAGACAGAGAGACAGACAGAGAGACAGACAGACAGAGTAGGGAGAGAGAGAGACAGACAGACAGACACAGAGAGAGAGGAGGAGGAGACAGAGAGACAGACAGACAGACAGACAGAGTAGGGAGAGAGAGAGACAGAGAGACACTGCAGTATCAGACAGGAATGTTTAGTTTCTGTGTTAATGCGTGTTGTGTTTCCAGGGTCTGGATGATGAGAGTCAGGAGAAAGGGAAGCTGCTCGGTGTCTTCACGTACGACGAGGACGGAGAAGCTTTGCAGACGTACGCCGTCACCGTGAGTGATGGCTGAAGTGGCTCTTCGATGATAATAATAATAATAATAATATAATCATAATAATATAATCATAATAATGTAGCCCTGGATGCAGCGACCGTGGCTCTGCTAAATGGTCTCAGGAAGGAACGTGTTCTGGTGGATACATGGTTAAACCTCATTGGCTCTTACCAGCGTATCTCCGTGTGTACTTGTGTCCGTGTGCGAGTCTTTTTCAGAAACTTCGGAAGAAGCTTCAATTGTTGGAAAAAGCGAAAAGAAAGTATAAATAAAGTTTCACACTTCAACGGTCAACCGTATAAACAGTTAACCGCTGTGCCTTAGCGCTCCGAGCTGGGCGGATCAGTCTTGTATGAAGTACTTGAAAGCAATACTTGAGTAAAAGTACAAGTATCTTACCCGAAAATGACTTTGGTAGAAGTTAAAGTCTTAAAGTATCTGATATTAACAGTACTTAAGTATCAAAAGTAATGTTCTGATATTAAATGTACTTAAGTATTAGAAGTAAAAATACTTTGATCATGAACTTCATGGCCAAAGGTGTGTAACGTTATCTTCATCACCACTGTCGTCGGGGTGATCATCATCTGTTACCATGGCAGCAGAGCCTGCAGCAGGTGCTTCCATGACGACGGTATCAAACAGGCATCAGGTCACCGACTGGATGGAGGGAGCGTTACCTCGGCAACTTAGGAGAAGGATTCTCCAAACCTGCTTTTTTACAGTGTAACACACTTCTTCTGATTATATTTTGTAGTAACGAGTAACTAAGATGCTTATAGAGGAAGTATACATGTTATTTAGGGAGTGGAGTACAAGTATACATGTTATTAAGGGAGTGGAGTACAAGTATACGTGTTATTAAGGGAGTGGAGTACAAGTATACGTGTTATTAAGGGAGTGGAGTACAAGTATATGTGTTATTTAGGGAGTGGAGTACAAGTATATGTGTTATTTAGGGAGTGGAGTACAAGTATATGTGTTATTTAGGGAGTGGAGTACAAGTATATGTGTTATTTAGGGAGTGGAGTACAAGTATATGTGTTATTTAGGGAGTGGAGTACAAGTATATGTGTTATTTAGGGAGTGGAGTACAAGTATATGTGTTATTTAGGGAGTGGAGTACAAGTATATGTGTTATTTAGGGAGTGGAGTACAAGTATATGTGTTATTTAGGGAGTGGAGTACAAGTATATGTGTTATTTAGGGAGTGGAGTACAAGTATATGTGTTATTTAGGGAGTGGAGTACAAGTATATGTGTTATTTAGGGAGTGGAGTACAAGTATATGTGTTATTTAGGGAGTGGAGTACAAGTATATGTGTTATTTAGGGAGTGGAGTACAAGTATATGTGTTATTTAGGGAGTGGAGTACAAGTATATGTGTTATTTAGGGAGTGGAGTACAAGTATATGTGTTATTTAGGGAGTGGAGTACAAGTATATGTGTTATTTAGGGAGTGGAGTACAAGTATATGTGTTATTTAGGGAGTGGAGTACAAGTATATGTGTTATTTAGGGAGTGGAGTACAAGTATATGTGTTATTTAGGGAGTGGAGTACAAGTATATGTGTTATTTAGGGAGTGGAGTACAAGTATACGTGTTATTAAGGGAGTGGAGTACAAGTATACGTGTTATTTAGGGAGTGGAGTACAAGTATACGTGTTATTTAGGGAGTGGAGTACAAGTATACGTGTTATTAAGGGAGTGGAGTACAAGTATACGTGTTATTAAGGGAGTGGAGTACAAGTATACGTGTTATTTAGGGAGTGGAGTACAAGTATACGTGTTATTTAGGGAGTGGAGTACAAGTATACGTGTTATTTAGGGAGTGGAGTACAAATATATGTGTTATTTAGGGAGTGGAGTACAAGTATACGTGTTATTTAGGGAGTGGAGTACAAGTATACGTGTTATTAAGGGAGTGGAGTACAAGTATACGTGTTATTTAGGGAGTGGAGTACAAATATATGTGTTATTTAGGGAGTGGAGTACAAGTATACGTGTTATTTAGGGAGTGGAGTACAAGTATACGTGTTATTTAGGGAGTGGAGTACAAGTATACGTGTTATTTAGGGAGTGGAGTACAAGTATACGTGTTATTTAGGGAGTGGAGTACAAGTATACGTGTTATTTAGGGAGTGGAGTACAAGTATACGTGTTATTTAGGGAGTGGAGTACAAGTATACGTGTTATTTAGGGAGTGGAGTACAAGTATACGTGTTATTTAGGGAGTGGAGTACAAGTATACGTGTTATTTAGGGAGTGGAGTACAAGTATACGTGTTATTTAGGGAGTGGAGTACAAGTATACGTGTTATTTAGGGAGTGGAGTACAAGTATACGTGTTATTTAGGGAGTGGAGTACAAGTATACGTGTTATTTAGGGAGTGGAGTACAAGTATACGTGTTATTTAGGGAGTGGAGTACAAGTATATGTGTTATTAAGGGAGTGGAGTACAAGTATACGTGTTATTAAGGGAGTGGAGTACAAGTATATGTGTTATTAAGGGAGTGGAGTACAAGTATATGTGTTATTTAGGGAGTGGAGTACAAGTATACGTGTTAAGGGAGTGGAGTACAAGTATACGTGTTATTTAGGAAATGGAGTACAAGTATACGTGTTATTTAGGAAATATAAACAAAGTAAAGTACAGATACATGAAAATTCTACTTAAATACGATAGCGAAGTATTTGTACTCTGTTACATTACAACACCGGGGCGGATTAATGAACGTATCTTTACTCGACTACGGACAGACGGACGAAAAGAACGTTGAAATTACTGAAAAAAAAAAAAGATCGTAGAAAGTAGGCAGAAGAAGTAGCCGAAAAGCGACTTATTTCTGCGTCTGACAGACGACGATGATGACGATGATGATGATGATGATGATGATGATGTCAGACTTGTCTCGTTTTATAAACGGCATGACGTCGCTGTTGAATGACAGCTGTAACGCATACCGTACATACACCCTTCATGAAGAGAATCTTTACCCCACAGACGGCGTCTTAATAATATGAAAGTGCGCCAATACGCCGATGACACCCAACTCTATTCCTCCGACAGGAGGAGAACGAGCGAGGCTTCCAGATCATCGAGGTCCAGGTGTTGTCCAACTGGGGCCACCCGGAGTACACCTGCATGTACCGCTTCAGAGTGCACGGGACGCCCCGAGACGCCTGAAGACACGTCGAGTGATTTCCGACCCAAACCGTGCGGAGACGGCAGTGAAACTAGGGCTGCACCATGTGACTCTGACGGAAATGGACTCTGACTGAAATGGACTCTGACGGGAGGGGTCTGACGGAAATGGACTCTGACGGGAGGGGTCTGACGGAAATGGGGACTCTGACGGAAATGGGGACTCTGACGGAAATGGGGACTCTGACGGGAGGGGTCTGACGGAAATGGACTCTGACGGAAATGGGCTCTGACGGGAGGGGGCTCTGACGGGAATGGGGACTCTGACGGGAGGGGGCTCTGACGGGAGGGGACTCTGACGGGAGGGGGCTCTGACGGAAATGGGCTCTGACGGGAGGGGGCTCTGACGGGAGGGGACTCTGACGGAAATGGGCTCTGACGGGAGGGGGACTCTGGCGGGAGGGGGCTCTGACGGGAGGGGGCTCTGACGGGAGGGGGCTCTGACGGGAGGGGGCTCGGACACAGCCTTTCGCACTGCATCAGTTGATAACACGATTTAAGATTTAAAGGACGATCCTGTGCAGCTCTGCTGCTCTTTTACAGTCGCTGCTAACCGTGCCGAAGTCTCGACACCGAGACGGTCACTTCCTTCCTTCCTTCCCTCCCTCCCTCCTTCCTTCCCTCCGGACCAAACGTAATCTCTGAGCATCGTCCGTTTCCTGTGGAAAGAAGACACGCTCGCATCTTTCATGTGATGTATAATTCATCTGTCAATAGTTAATATTTGTACATATAACCGTGTTTGCTGTGTTGAAGGTCCTTCTTTCTTTTTAAGCCCGTTCTTCTTTTATCGGTTACGTTAGATTATCGCCGTGCGGCAACGCAGAATGTCTTTTCAAATCTATCTTTTAATACATTACTCGCATGCCATCTCGGTACACACACACACACACACACACACACACACACACACGCTCACACACACACACACACGCTCACACACACACACGCACACACGCACACGCGCTCACACACACACACGTACACGCTCACACACACGTACACGCTCACACACACGTACACGCTCACACACACGTACACGCTCACACACACACACGCTCACACACACGCTCACACACACACACACACACACCGGACGTGAAAGGGAACAATATCCGCAGACATCTTTCTGTATGAAAATACATTTTTAGCTGAAGATAATAAAGGTTAGGTCTTTTTTTTTTTAGACTTAAAAGTCGTCTTTGTGTTTCCATACTGAGCTCCGATTAAAGAACCAGAAACAGTCCCACAAAGAACGAAATTCGGACTAAAAATATTAAAGATAACTAACTTTTTTTTTTTCATTTTCACACAGAAGGACTTCGGGTTTTTATCCCCGTCACTTCCAGACATTTCTCTGAATTTAAAGAATACACTTTCAGCTTCAGCTGTTGGAAGGAGTTCCCGTTCCTTTTCCGACTTTGGTCTTTTCAGAGTTAAAAGTCCTCTTTGTGTTTCCATACTGAGCTCCGATAAAGGACCAGAAAACGGTAACACGAAGAAGCCAAAAGCTGGAAAATCCTCGTCCCTTCCATTTGAAATGGCGTTAGGAAACGGATCTTTTCACCGACAATCAATCAAGCTGCCACATGTACACATCGGCATGTTAGTATTGTTTGAAGATGAACTTGTGAACCCATCTTCAGTGTTCAAATACACCTTTTCATATTCTATGCTTGAATTATCTCCTCCAGAGCTGATTCTCGAACCGTAAAGTCTGATGTTGAACGCAACAACTTGTACAAACCGCCCACTGAGCGATATTAAAGATGTAACCGGTTAAAAAGAAGACAAATAAGTCTCCGTTCTGACGTCAAGAGACATTTAAAACCTCTGGGAAGAGGGAAGCCAAAGACCACTGCTGGAATGAATGAGAAGGACTTTTGCACTGACTCAACTGCACTTAAGTCCGAAATTTCAAGTTTTTATTTATTTGTCTTTAAGTTAACGGATGATATATATTATTTTTATTAAGGACTTCTATGAAATATGTTGGAACTGCTTTTATTTTGTCTTTTTGTATTTGTGATTTCAAGCCGGACTTAAATAAAGATGTGAATGTTTTTATTACAGAAGTGAGAGTTGGTTTCTGAACTGGGATAAATAAGTAGAGATGCACCGATGGAGCGGCCGGTGACCGGGATTGGCCGGTGTTCACGTGCTCGGCCGTGACCGGCGACCGGCAGGTCAGTCTGACATATGCTGATCTCATGCCGGTCAAATGCACTAGGGCGCCACATGGTTTACGTTGCACAACATCAGCATCGCACACGCACCGCCGCTCCATCAGCTGTTTATGAAATGTTATAAAGTCGTAATTATACACAGCTCTGCAGAGCAGTCTGCTCTACTGATCTCAGGCCAGTCTCTCTGTCTCTCTCTCTCTCTGTCTCTCTCTCTGTCTCTCTCTCTGTCTCTCTCTCTGTCTCTCTCTCTCTCTGTCTCTCTCTCTCTCTGTCTCTCTCTCTCTCTGTCTCTCTCTCTGTCTCTCTGTCTCTCTCTCTGTCTCTCTCTCTCTCTCTCTCTCTCTCTCTCTCTCTCTCTCTCTCTCTCTCTCTCTCTCTCTCTCTCTGTCTCTCTCTCTCTCTCTGTCTCTCTCTCTCTCTGTCTCTCTCTCTCTCTCTCTCTCTCTGTCTCTCTCTCTCTCTGTCTCTCTCTCTCTCTGTCTCTCTCTCTGTCTGTCTCTCTCTCTCTCTCTCTCTGTCTCTCTCTCTGTCTCTCTCTCTCTCTGTCTCTGTCTCTGTCTCTCTCTCTCTCTGTCTCTCTCTCTCTCTCTCTCTCTGTCTCTCTCTGTCTCTCTCTGTCTCTCTCTCTCGTACCGTCTCTCTCTCTCGTACCGTCTATTTGCTGGATTGTTTCGAGGTAACCGTGATTTTTAGAAACATTTTTAATGTGCAGAGTATAAAGACAGTGAAATGCAGTGAATGTCCCCCACCAGGAGTAATTTATATCCCCCTGCAGTCCTCCAGAGTACCTCTAGGAGGACACGTACCCCCTGCAGTCCTCCAGAGTACCTCTAGGGGGACACGTACCCCCTGCAGTCCTCCAGAGCACCTCTAGGGGGACACGTACCCCCTGCAGTCCTCCAGAGTACCTCTAGGGGGACACGTACCCCCTGCAGTCCTCCAGAGTACCTCTAGGGGGACACGTACCCCCTGCAGTCCTCCAGAGTACCTCTAGGGGGACACGTACCCCCTGCAGTCCTCCAGAGTACCTCTAGGGGGACACGTACCCCCTGCAGTCCTCCAGAGTACCTCTAGGAGGACACGTACCCCCTGCAGTCCTCCAGAGTACCTCTAGGGGGACACGTACCCCCTGCAGTCCTCCAGAGTACCTCTAGGGGGACACGTACCCCCTGCAGTCCTCCAGAGCACCTCTAGGGGGACACGTACCCCCTGCAGTCCTCCAGAGTACCCCTAGGAGGACACGTACCCCCTGCAGTCCTCCAGAGTACCCCTAGGAGGACACGTACCCCCTGCAGTCCTCCAGAGTACCCCTAGGAGGACACGTACCCCCTGCAGTCCTCCAGAGTACCCCTAGGGGGACACGTACCCCCTGCAGTCCTCCAGAGCACCCCTAGGGGGACACGTACCCCCTGCAGTCCTCCAGAGTACCCCTAGGGGGACACGTACCCCCATTTGAGAAACACTGCTCTAAGCGATGTTGGATGATGTACGCCGGGGTCACTCGCACATTTTCCTGTCAAGTTTGCTTTTTATAAATCCCAATTCTTGCGTAAAGAGCGTTGACGTCTTCTTTTGTGCGTACGCCATGTTTTATAAATGAGGCCCCAGGACATTTGGCGCTCTTATACTTCCATACCTTACTTCCTGCTTTGCTCCCGTCAGAACTACTACGGCCACTAGAGGGCGCCACCACTACAGACATCAATATAGGTCAGAATCCTGCTGGAACCAACATCATCTGGGAGTGTTGTTTGGGGGAGGACAGGTCCCTTCTGGTTCAGCTGGTCAGCTGATCTAAGGATCAGATGGTACCTGATCGTTGGCAAAGTATGAACAAGGTCTGTTTGCAGACACTAAGTTGCTCTTTGAGTTCTTAAAAGCTTGACAGTCTCTGATTTTAAACTATTGACCGACACACACTGATAGTGATCTCTGCCGCACCCCTGAGGGGTCCCCGGACCCCAGGTTGGGAACCGCTGCTCTAAACCAGTTTCTCAAATGGGGGTACGTGTACCCCTAGGGGTACTTTGGAGTACTGCAGGGGGTACGTCACATTTTTGCAAGAATGCTAATTTAAAAATGTCATACATAATTCCTAAAATAATTATACTATAATAATGAACAAGTTAAGTGATGGATTCTAAACATTTGAAATGTTTTTGTTTTAAAAAAGGCTGCTGTTTAGTGATTCTACCACTGGCGGCGCTGTATTCTACCTCTTTATATAGCCTTTCATACAGCCCAAAATGTTTTGCGCTGGGCAGGGGGTACTTGGCCAGTTGAGACCCCCTGTGCTAGAGCATACCCCACATCTTCAGCTCGACTCTGTGCCTTTTGGGCAGCCGTTGGTTATAGTTCACTATTGAAATCAACTTGCAAAGACTCCAAACATGCTGACTTCCTTTAATAACATTAACTGATATAATCAACAAATGTGGTCGTTTTTATATCTTAAGGAACGAGCTGCAAATGTTGTCATTGTGACAAACCTGAAATAACATTTTCAATTCATATTGATGTCAATTATTTCATTTGTGGTAAAGTTATCCCTTGACTTTCACGCTATTCAAACTGAAAATCAATCACCAATAGCGTAGATCTCAATGCTGGCGTCCTTCAGTTTCTGTGAGGGGAGGATTACGTTGTCCCGGGACTCTCCATCAGTGATCAAGACAGCGATGTTGTTGGAGTCTGCACGCATTCCAACATTGGGTTTAAGGTTGTTTTGAAGGGTGTAGCTCAGTGCACATCCTGTAGAACCGTGATAAAGACGCATAAAAAGTCATAGAGAGAAGTTAAGGGAGTTATTCTGGGTATACCTCGTTCCAGAAGCAAAAGCTGGATTCACTTTCTCATAGTGTGTTAAGGGACAATATGTTAATAATTAATAAAATGATTTGTTGATGAAAGTCAAAAGTACAAAAAGCCTAACATTGGGTCACCACTACACATACTATACTATAAATATTTTATGTAATTATTTTGTACAAAATACTGATCATTAACAGCTTCAGTTTGCTCCACTGATGGACCTAAATACAGAAGTAAAGATATGTGGCTCCCATTGCGAGACTAGATCTATAAGGTGCCTTTTATCTCACAGTTCCTCACAGTGTGAACCGTGTGAATTGGACAGCAGACCGTTAAGTCACCGGTCTCTGTGCCTCCGTGTAGCTGCACCAGATTGGCGATGGCCTTCAGCAGGGAATATTTGGTCTGGTGGGTGTTGAGGTGCCACTCGGTCCTTGGGTTAAAACTGTACTGAACCAGACCTGCAGGAATGAACATTTACAATGTGTACAATGCTAACTCAATTCTTTTATTATAATAATAATAATAATAATAAAGTATTCTTTAGTAAGTTACAATGATGTGAAATTTCAATTTCAAAACTGCTGTAATTAAAGAAATATGTCCACTGTAGGGTTTCTAACAAAGTAATATACAATACAATACTTTTTACTGTCCTCATCATTACCACCAACACACACACACAGAGACACACAGAGACACAGAGACACACACAGAGACACACACAGAGACAGACACAGAGACACACACACACACACACACAGAGACACACACACACACACACACACGTCTCACACAAACTGTACAAATTTGCAAATATACAGTGGACCATCCATCCATCTTCGTCCGCTTATCCGGTATCGGGTCGCGGGGGTAGCAGCTCCAGCAGGGGACCCCAAACTTCCCTTTCCCGAGCCACATTAACCAGCTCCGACTGGGGGATCCCGAGGCGTTCCCAGGCCAGATGGACCAAACAACTTAATTATCATACAAAATGAGCCATAACCCTGTCCGCTCAACCCTGCACAGCTGCTATACTGTTGGAAGGAATAGAAGAATAAGAGTGCCTTTATGTCCTTAGAGTGGTGGTAGGAATAGTAGTTATTAAAAATATTACCAATCTGAACTCTGTCTGGGCCAATGTTGAAATTGCTGACCATTCCAGCGAGAGGTTTTGATTGTTTAAAAGTCGTAACGGCTGATGCTCGAGGAGCCGTCCAACAGCACGATGTCAGCCTCGGCTATGGTTGCACACTCCTGAGAACCTGGAAGAAAACAGAGGATTGTGGGATACAATATGCAAAGGTTTCCTAGAAAATAACATATTATACAAATATAACTTTTCATCCATGCATGCGATGTTCACTACATTTTCAAACAAGGCCACGGCAATTTAGGAGACGGGAAGTGTGAACCGTTTCAAACCGTTTGCTTATCTTATCTTTAGGTATAGAGAATCTTTGGTGCTGTAAGACTAACAGCCACGCTAGCAGCTCTGTGAGGCACAGTGTTAACATGCTAACATGCTAATGTTTACAGTAGCGCCAAGATTGCAAAGTGGCAATAGCAGTACTGTGGCATTTGCCGACCTCAGAGGGGTATGTTGCTCAGTACAGGGGCAAAAGCAGTGGTTCCTAACCTATCTCGTCTGAGGTACCGCCACAGCCCTGTCAGATGAACTCATGTACCCCTTCATCAAGTCACAATGTACCTTTCAAATGTAAGGTGTTCTGTGATTGGTCAGCAATCGTACTACTGTAGTTTCAGCCGTTCTATCCAGTACTTTTAGCTACTACTTCAACTGTTCAGTCTGTACTTTTAGCTACTACTTCAACTGTTAAGTCTGTACTTTTAGCTACTACTTCAACTGTTTAGTCTGTACTTTTAGCTACTACTTCAACTGTTTAGTCTGTACTTTTAGCTACTACTTCAACTGTTTAGTCTGTACTTTTAGCTACTACTTCAACTGTTAAGTCTGTACTTTTAGCTACTACTTCAACTGTTTAGTCTGTACTTTTAGCTACTACTTCAACTGTTTAGTCAGTACTTTAGCTACTACTTCAACTGTTTAGTCTGTACTTTTAGCTACTACTTCAACTGTTAAGTCTGTACTTTTAGCTACTACTTCAACTGTTTAGTCTGTACTTTTAGCTACTACTTCAACTGTTAAGTCAGTACTTTTAGCTACTACTTCAACTGTTTAGTCTGTACTTTTAGCTACTACTTCAACTGTTTAGTCTGTACTTTTAGCTACTACTTCAACTGTTTAGTCTGTACTTTTAGCTACTACTTCAACTGTTGAAAAGTCTCTAACAGAAGACACCTGTAGCTTTCCTTTTTTTCTTGCAGACTCCAATTCAGTGATGGAATAACCGGAAGCTGTGCCCTTAATTAACCGGAAGGTATCTTGGGGCCAAGAATAAGGTGGAAAAGCAGTGAGACACCTCCTACTTGGCAGTGACGGCATCCGGCGTCACTGCCACACACATACACACACACACACACACACACACACACACACAGACACACACACACACACACACACACACACACACACACACACACACACACACACACACACACACACACACACACACACACACACACACACACACACGCGCACACACACATACACACATACACACAGAAGGTGAGGGATGGATAACAGACAATTATCCTGGAAATGTACTTCCATTGATTCAGACTAAGTTTTGGCGGCTTCATGTCACGCCCATTATTGTTCTTAAATAGTCAGTGAAATGCCCCAAATTAATATGAATTCATACAGATATCATGCGCACAGAGGGAAACAAAACAAAGGACTTTCACTCAATGTTAAGTTGTAGTTCTTGTTAGAGAGGTGGAAAAGATGAAAATATGTGTGGAGGGCACAGTGTGGGCATTACTAACGCCAAAACAGCTATATATATATATAACAACATATATATATATATATATATATATATATATATATATATGGGCGCGCGCTCTACCAGGTGAGCTACCCAGATGCCCAGATTTTTCTTTTTGAGTATTAACTTCAAGTTGTTATGAAAGTATGAAATTAACCACAACAATGGACTTTTATCATTGTGTGTGGTAAAGGTCAAAGATCACACACACATACACGCACACACAAAGACACGCATACACACAGACACGCACACACACACAAAGACACAGACACACACACACCACATACACACACACAGACACACACACACACACACACTCTCTTTAATTTCGCTTTACAAATGAAAATGAATAAACTGTAAAAACCAGAGGATGAAATGATGAGCGTGAGCTGGCGGTTAATCTTCTTATATAAGAGCTTTTAATCCTCCTGCTGCTGCTGACATCACGTGTTAATCCACAGATGATGACCACATCTCTCTCCGTCTGTCATTCTGAGTAACGGTTGGTTGCTCGGAGGCACAAAAGACACAAAAGACAGCGCTGTGCAGCTTCAGCCAGGAATGTGACGAAGTACGTATTACTGTACTTAAGGGTAGCTTAGTTTTTAACATTATGGGATGGATCCCTACAGAGATAGACCTTTTAGTTTAACATCAAACAGCCCCGAAATCACCATCACCAAACTCCACCAGACTCCATGTAAATAATCAGGACTTTTAGCGTGTATAGAGCCAGCATATCTCCACCAGACTCCATGTAAATAATCAG
>CM042334.1:988075-996301 GCA_023566125.1 Zingel zingel | reverse complement strand
ATACAGAGACCCGAGTTACAATCCAGTACGGAGTAATAAAGGAATCTTTCATTGTTCAACCTCCGGAAACGTGTTACGGTTTAAAGCTTCCCCATCGAGCTGCAGGAGCGTTTGATGATCGGCACAAAGCGAAAAGCAGTTTGCAAGAAGTCGTAATATTTCAAGAAAAATAATCATAATATTTCAGATAAAAAGTGGGAAACGCTGATCGACATTATTCACAACTTTCTGACATTTTAGAGACCGAACGATTAATCTGTTCATCCAGAAAATAATCCACACATTAATCCACCGGGAAATCATCGTTAGTTGCAGCGTGTGTTAACGGACTCTCTTGTCTGATTATTAATGTGTGTTAACGGACTCTCTTGTCTGATTATTAATGTGTGTTAACGGACTATCTTCTCTGATTATTAACGCCTGTTAACGGACTATCTTCTCTGATTATTAACGCCTGTTAACGGACTATCTTCTCTGATTATTAACGCCTGTTAACGGACTATCTTCTGTGAATATTAACGCGTGTTAACGGACTATCTTCTGTGATTATTAATGTGTTAACGGACTATCTTCTGTGATTATTAATGTGTTAACGGACTATCTTCTGTGATTATTAATGTGTTAACGGACTATCTTCTCTGATTATTAACGCCTGTTAACGGACTATCTTCTCTGATTATTAACGCGTGTTAACGGACTATCTTCTGTGATTATTAATGTGTTAACGGACTATCTTCTCTGATTATTAACGCCTGTTAACGGACTATCTTCTCTGATTATTAACGCCTGTTAACGGACTATCTTCTCTGATTATTAACGCGTGTTAACGGACTATCTTCTGTGATTATTAATGTGTTAACGGACTATCTTCTGTGATTATTAACGCGTGTTAACGGACTATCTTCTCTGATTATTAACGCCTGTTAACGGACTATCTTCTCTGATTATTAACGCGTGTTAACGGACTATCTTCTGTGATTATTAACGCGTGTTAACGGACTATCTTCTGTGATTATTAACGCGTGTTAACGGACTATCTTCTGTGATTATTAACGCGTGTTAACGGACTATCTTCTGTGATTATTAACGCGTGTTAACGGACTATCTTCTGTGATTATTAACGCGTGTTAACGGACTATCTTCTGTGATTATTAACGCCTGTTAACGGACTATCTTCTCTGATTATTAACGCCTGTTAACGGACTCTCTTGCAGCGACAGAGTCTGCAGACAGCGGCATTGGCGACGTGGACGACCTTCCAATTCCTCAGCAGATCCGGATCAGCAACATTACGTGCGATTCATTTAAGATCAGCTGGGACGTCCCAGACAGCAGAGGCCGCGAGAGGATCACGCACTACTTCATCGACCTCAACAAGAAGGAGAACGAGAAGGAGAACAAGTTCAAACACAAGGTTGGTGCAAACAACGTCGGCTCTTCTTTTCACGCTAGCTGTTTCTGACATCAGTGACTCATCACAGCCGGGGGAATCCATTACATGTCATTTAGCTGACTCTTTTATCCAAAGCGACTTACAATTGCTAAATATCAGAGGTGGCATGCCACTGGAGCAACTAGGGGTTAAGTGCCTTGCTCAGGGACATATTGGTTGCTGTATCTCAGTGGGAATCAAACCCAGATCTCCCCCTCCAAAGGCATGGGTCATATCTCCTGCGCCGTCACCCCCCCCCCCCCCCCCCTATAATCTTCATACAGGTGTTGTTGTCAAGATGTAGAAGCATCGTGTAGCGTAAAGCATGTCTCAGTCATTGTTATTACAATATCATGCAAGGACCAGAGAGATAAGATATACGTTATTGTCCCCGAAGGGACATTAGTTTTGGACTCTGTCCGTTCCGCAGCTTTACAACGACAACACAAAATACAGAAAATGAGCATCTCTCAACACATACTCTCATGCAACACAAAACATGCTCTCATATACATTAGACAGGTACCTACAGTATATAGTAAGCACAATAACTCCTTCTTTCAGTGGCAGTTTTAAATTGAACAACCCTGTTGGCTGCATTCGCTGCAATAAGTGTAGCACAGCCCTTGAACGATGAGATATTGCACAACTAACATATTGCCCAACCCCAAAGCCTACGTATTGGACAAATGACACAATGCACAACCCCAATTGCCTACGTATTGGACAAATGATATAATGCACAACCCCAATAGCCTACATATTGGACAAATGACACAATGCACAACCCCAATTGCCTACGTATTGGACAAATGACACAATGCACTAACATAATGTAAAACCCCAATAGCCTACGTATTGCACAAATGACACAATGCCCAACCCCAATAGCCTACGTATTGCACAAATGACACAATGCCCAACCCCAATAGATGACACATTTCCACATAACCTATGCAGTACACAATGACATATTGATCAATCCAACGGTCCATGAATTGCACCACTAAGATATTGCATTACCCCAATCAATTACTTATTGCATGATGACATAGTGCACAACGGTTTTGAACCATGTTTGGACTGATGCAGTTCAGGTTGTGTTTGAGCCACATGCTAAACAAGCACAGCTTCAGAAGCTGTATGAATTTAGGTTTCAAATGAAGCCTCAATGATGGATTTTGGCTGTGTAGTTATTCTCTTATAAGCTTTTTCTTTTGGGTATGTCAAACTGGTGAACATTAACAGCAAAGAGGGGTAGATTTCAACATGGAGAAAGCTATATAAATTGGACTTAAAATCTTCTCTATATCCCCTTCAAAGGAATATTCATCCTGTGGACTCCTTTGCTAACCAGCTGCTGACTTTGTTCCCCGAACAACTTTGTGACGACAATTAAAAGCTGTCCTTCTCCTCCTGCGGTGTCTTTGTCTGTTAGGAAATCCCGACGAAGCTGGTGGCGAAGGCAGTTCCCCTGCCGATGACGGTGCGAGGTCATTGGTTCCTGAGTCCTCGCACAGAGTACACCGTGTCCGTCCAGACAGCCGCCAAACAGCCGGACGGAGACTACGCCGTGTCTCTGTGGAGCGAGATCATCGAGTTCTGCACCGCAGGTCGCTGTCCATGAACTCATCACGTCTTTACTACACTAGATCACTGTATTGTCACTGATTTTAGAGTAAAGGTTGGAGCTGGGGAGGATGAGGCGGTCAATCCATTGTTGTTTATGGTTTCATGGCGCTGTGCTAAGCTAAACGCTAAATAGGGATAATTGCAATTCAACCCTTTGAAGCGAGTCATCCAACGGAGATTTGTGGCAGGTAAACACGGACCTCCAGATACTGGCGCCATTCATCTGCATGTACGGCAGGACGAACAGGAAATCTGCGGACTTTCCCTTGAAGTTACCAGCTAACGCTAGCGGTAGCAAGTTAGCTTGGTTGGCTGAACGCTGAACAAGACATTTCTAGGCGACCAAAATGTTCCAGTTAACTTTGAAAGTGAACCACACAGAGAGAGGGTCAACGTTTAAGATGAAAACCCAGACAACAGCAACACCACTCGTTCTGGGCCTGTCCAATCGTAAATGCTTTCTGGCGTCAGATCTACACAGAATTAGTGATGATATTTGGATCAAAAATTGCTTTTATTTGGGACGAACTTCTCTTTGGTTTTCTACACCCAACATCTGTAAATAGTAAAACAAAATACGTGTTTGGTATTCTGAGCGTAGCTGCTAAAAAAGCAATTACAAAGAAATGGCTTAAGCCAAACGGGCCATCTATCAGTCCCTCCGCGATTATGCGATCGCATAATTCTGTCATGGTTGTATATGTTCTGGTTCCTGTTTTATTTTGAAATCTGACTTTCTGTCTTCCTGCCTGATGTTATCCACCTGTTTCCCAGCCCTCTCGTTACCTCGTTACCCTCTGTAGTTAGTCTTTGTGTTCCCCTTGTCCTGTGTCAGATCATTGTTAATGTTACGCGTGTTTGGTTCGTGTCTTCTCCGTGTCAGCTATGCTCTGGACTACCTTGATTATTCTGTGTTTGGTTCCATTAACTTCTTAACTTCAACTTATCCTGCCTGCTCTCTGCATTTGGGTCCTCAACTTCCCTGCACACCTAACAAATTCAACGCATAATCAGCCAAAGTCTTTCAAATACGCCGCACTTTCGCCGCACAAATTGCAGATTTCCGTGCAAAATATGCGGGGCTTGCATGATGTCATAATCCCCGCATTTTCGTTGCAAAAAAGTCAACATATATCTCAGCAGAAAGTTGAAAAATGTTGCGTTTACTTCACACGAGAGCAGCCGTTTTCCCCTGTTGCCATGGGAAGGTTATGAAGTGACGTCATTACGAGACGTGAACGTCATCGAAAAGCTGCAAACGCCGCGATGAAGCCACGATGGAACCGCAGGTTTAAGTTCCCGCAATTTCATCGCATTTTTTAAGAAAACGTGCCGAATAATCAATCTTCAATCATAATCTTCATCCCGCTCCCGGCGAATTTCTGACCATTACCGCCCGCTCCCGCAACGTGTACGTCCACTCCCGCCCGCTCAATAATAGAGATGCATTGATGTTGTCTTCTCCCGTCCACCATGAGACAACACGCCATTTTATAGGTTAATAGGGAGAAGATGCAGGCAGAGAAGGCAGGTTAGCTGCTGTTAGACGGGGAGGAAGGAGCAGAGGATGAGGGAGAGGGAGAGAGGGGGATGAAGGAGCCGAGGATGAGGGAGAGAGGAGAAGGAGAGAGGATGAGGGAGAGGGGGATGAAGGAGCCGAGGATGAGGGAGAGAGGAGAAGGAGAGAGGATGAGGGAGAGGGAGAGAGGGGGATGAAGGAGCCGAGGATGAGGGAGAGAGGAGAAGGAGAGAGGGGGAGGAAGGAGCCGAGGATGAGGGAGAGAGGGGGATGAAGGAGCCGAGGATGAGGGAGAGAGGAGAAGGAGAGAGGATGAGGGAGAGGGAAAGAGGGGGAGGAAGGAGCCGAGGATGAGGGAGAGAGGGGGAGGAAGGAGCCGAGGATGAGGGAGAGAGGAGAGGGAGAGAGGGGGAGGAAGGAGCAGAGGATGAGGGAGAGAAGAGAGGGAGAGAGGGGGAGGAAGGAGCCGAGGATGAGGGAGAGAGGAGAGGGAGAGATGAGGGAGAGAGGAGAGGGAGCGGGCGGACGGTGGACGGAGCCTTGGCTCGGAGCTCCCCGTCATGGGAGGCTCAGACACGCTGGTGTCTGCTCATAGATGGTCTATACACTATATACTCAGTCAGTATATATATATATATATATATATACACACATATACATAGATGCGGTGTATTCTAATGTCCACGGTGTTAGCATGGTTAGCATCGCTAAGCCTCTGTCCTGATTGGTCCCCAAACGTCCCCTGCTTTATCGTCTGTTTTAAATAAATGGGAGCATCATTTACAAAACGAACATCATGCTGTGTTAAAGAAGACTCCAAACTAGCGATTGTTAGAATTAACTTTTGAATCAAACCATCCTGGCTGAGTGAATAAGTGAACGTGTGTAATGTTCTGTCTGCAGATTACTCCGCCGTCCATCTGAACCAGCTGCTGCAGAAAGCCGAGGCCATCGCCGGCAGGATGCTGCCGTTTACCGTCTTCTACAGGAACCAAGAGAAGGAGTACTTCCAACAGGCCAGGTGTGTGTGAGTGTCCCGTAATGTCGAGGGTCGGGTACTGGAGAGTCTGAAATAAGGCCCTAAGGCCTGTCAAACCTGACTCCAATGTATTAATTGCCACGCCTTCTTACATCGGACTTAAGTTGACCAGAACACAAGGATCAATCTGAGACGAAGAGTCCAGTTAAGCAAAGTTCACTGAGTCCAGCATTGTCCAAGAGTTACAACACACACAGAACAAAAACGGAGACTAAGTTTCCCTAACAACAGACAAAGTCAGAGCTCGGTCCACCGAGTTGTCCTCCGAAATGAGAGCTCCGTCTATCCTATCCCTCAAGCACCACCGACGGGAAGCCCTTGACAGACTCAAGCTGTTAAAGTGAAATACCCTTATGTCATAAAGTGGTGTTGATGTCCTTTAACCCCGCGAGGTTAACGGCGCTGTGTGTTAACGGCGCTGTGTGTTAACCCCGCGAGGTCTGAGGGAATATTCTCCATTGTTACATCTTCTTGGTGTACCGTTCAGAGGTGTTTGCCTATAACTGATCCTCGTGTGTTTCATATTAAAATCTTCAGAGCAAACCCAGCTTTATGAACAGGCACGATCTGTAAAAATCTGATTAGTGTTAACCCCGCTGTGTGCTAACGGCGCTGTGTGCTAACGGCGCTGTGTGTTAACGGCGCTGTGTGTTAACGGCGCTGTGTGCTAACGGCGCTGTGTGTTAACGGCGCTGTGTGCTAACGGCGCTGTGTGTTAACGGCGCTGTGTGCTAACGGCGCTGTGTGTTAACGGCGCTGTGTGCTAACGGCGCTGTGTGCTAACGGCGCTGTGTGCTAACGGCGCTGTGTGCTAACGGCGCTGTGTGCTAACGGCGCTGTTTGCTAACGGCGCTGTGTGTTAACGGCGCTGTGTGTTAACCCTGCTGTTTGCTAATGGCGCTGTGTGCTACTGTGTTAGCCCCCTGTGTGCTAACGGCGCTGTGTGTTGTCTCCAGCCCCTCTTATCGCTCCAGAGACGCTCAGTGCCGCCGCATGCTGCCGTCGGTGAAAGACAACAGCGGCAGCCACGGTTCACCGATCAGCGCCAAACTGCAGGGCGTCTTCTTTAGCTGCAACACGGAGTTCAACACAGGAAAACCCCCCCAGGACTCCCCGTATGGACCCTACCGCTTCCAGGTAACGTTGACGTCTGGGTCCTGGTTGTACATCGGTGTCCGAAAATAACTTTTCACTGCCAAAGTTGGCAGTTAGACGATAGATTAACATATTTCACATATTCCTTATTTCAGTTTGAATAAGCAAACAAACAACATACGTCATAAAAAGGTGACAAAAACATGAAAAGATGTCTTGTCCCAGGTTGGTTCTGCCCGTAGTCACCTGGGCAGGTAGATGGCGCAATAGAATACAAAGTATTTACAGTATACAGTACAGATACATGAAGTCATAAGTCATATCCCACCCCATCTAGAGCTAAAACTAGACCCCTCCACCCCATAATCACACAGTAATTAAGCACATCAACTCACTGGAGTGAGCAAGTCTGCTTCGTTAACAACCACAGCTTTGCTAATGGCGTTTTTCCATTACATGGTACCTGCTCGCCTCGCCTCGCCACGCTGTGCGTCCGTTCTCCGTTGCAGATTGTAGTCCCGCCTCAGCGTGGCTGGTCGTCTTATACGCCGGCTCCACACACACACACCAGCGCACAAGTATACCCATCAGGCCCCTTGAGCTGGTTCTCCAGTTCTGTGGAGGCTCCAGCAGAGCTTTCTCCGTAGCCGATGGAAGTGGCCTGATGGTTATACTTGTGCGCTGGTGTGTGCGTGGAGCCGGCCGTGTGTGTGTGTACGTAGGCTACGGAGAAAGCTCTGCCTGGAGCCTCCGCAGGACTGGAAACAAGCGGCGCCGCAGTAACCTGGCGTGACCTAACGTCACACACACAGAACGTGGAAGGTGTGTTGATGCCAGAAGACACATTTAGTTTCTAATGAAGCTGGAGGCAGCAAACACACAGCTGGCTGAACTAGTTAAAGAAAGGGTTAGTTCAGGACCCCCGTCTGTCGCTTTCACCTCACCTTTTGGTATCGCCTCAGCTCGCTGGGACCTCGACGGAGGTGGTACTACATGAAGTACCTGTTAGCAGGTACCAGGGACTCTTTTAGTAATGGAAAACCAAAAAAGGCGAGTAGAGTCGAGTCCAGCAGGTACCATGTGATGGAAAAGCGCCGTAAGTGTGAGAATGAGTAGAAGTTAGTGCATGAGATTAGCTCTGTAGGAAGAGTATTCCACTGATGTATAGCCACAAAGGAGAATGATGTCCTCCCAAATATAGTTTTGCATTGTGGAAGACTACATCGCCCCTCGTGGCTGATCTACGTAGTTACCCGTGTTGTTGTAACATACATCACAACTTCTTAATTGAACAGTTGACGTTGCTCCCGTGGTCTTTGCTTTTGTTTCTGCACAGATCCAAGCTGACGTCCTCTTCAACCAGAACACCAATGTGTACTTTGGGGATTTCTACTGCATGTACACGTCGTACCACTATGTGATCCTGGTGTTGGCGCCCGCCGGCTCCGACGGAGACGCCTTCTGCAGCGGCCGACTGCCGGCGCTGGACAGATCCAACAACTGCTTCCT
>CM042334.1:965575-983075 GCA_023566125.1 Zingel zingel | reverse complement strand
AGATGATTGTACACACACACACACACGCACGCACGCACGCACGCACGCACGCACACACACACACACACACACACACACAGACTTTGATAATGAACGCGTTACGCACTGGCCCTTTAAGACAACAAGAGTAGAAAGAATGAATGTAGTCAAATAATCCAGACACAATGGAGACGCTGCATCTTCAAATTCGTGTTAGTTTCTTTATTTGGGGAAGATTAGGGATCATGAAACATCACAATTCATCAAAGCAGTATCCGGTTATGATATGAAACCCTTCCAGAATACCCACAATTCTCTCTGCTCATCTCAGATTAGTATTGATTCAGTTTCACACGTTCGTTTCCAGGTCAATTAGAGAATGCACAATAACTCTATACAAATGGTGATATTTATTCTTTTTCCTGGTATAAAAATAAGTTCTAAGTGCTTCTCGCACTTTAATACTGTCTCTGCTTCGGCGTGTTCGCAGCTCGGATGTCAGCGTGTCGTTATTCTCTCCAGAAACGCTGTACAGAAAAGAATCAAACGGGCATTAACGTGGTCCGAGCCCAGTACCCCCACTCGCCCTCTATTTCATCGTCTGGGTATAATAAGGCTTACCGAATATAATGTCTTTCAGAATGCATGCACGATATTCCAGGTTATCCATAGGCTGAAGTACCGATTGTGTGAGCTTATTCCAATGAATCGTCCTCTGCACACTTATGACACAAGGACAAAATACTTAATGATTTCTGATTATTCTTTAATTGCTATAGCTTGTGCTGGGATCATCTGTCTGTTTGTAGTATTTGTATATGTTAGATTAACCCTTGTGTTGACTTTGGGTCACATTAGCCCGTTTGAAATTTTTGTTTTATATCAGCTCTACACCCAGACCCTGGTTATAGTATATATCTTGGTCACCGGTGGAGTTAAGGTGTAGAGCCCCTGGTTATAGTATATATCTTGGTCACCAGTGGAGTTAAGGTGTAGAGCCCCTGGTTATAGTATATATCTTGGTCACCGGTGGAGTTAAGGTGTAGAGCCCCTGGTTATAGTATATATCTTGGTCACCGGTGGAGTTAAGGCGTAGAGCCCCTGGTTATAGTATATATCTTGGTCACCGGTGGAGTTAAGGTGTAGAGCCCCTGGTTATAGTATATATCTTGGTCACCGGTGGAGTTAAGGCGTAGAGCCTGTTGAAGATGGAGGATCACGCTGATACTTTACTAACATTAGCTTGCATTCATTTGGGAACCTGATAGCTTACGTTAGAAATGAAATGGTACCAAAATAACGAAAATGTGAAACTATTATTGCACTGGAAGGAACACTCACGGACGAAGTCGTACTTCTTGGAATAATACGGCCACCGTAGGAGTTACAGCACGCTCGGAATGGGAGGGGCTAGAAAGTAATATTCAGTTGGTTGTCATATACAATGTCACCACTAGATGGGAGAGATTCTTACACAATGGAGCTTTAAGGTTGGGGATTTGGTGTTCTTGTTTGACGAAGACGGAGACGAGGTGAGATTTAGGGTCGCAGCTGGCCGATGTTTTAGGTAGAAGTGGAACAACTAACGCGCGATGTGAACATGAAAATACTGAAACGTGGAAAGGAAACATCAAGCGAAAGACCTAAATCTGTTTCTGTTCCTGTTCTGAGGTTTGCATTCAGGTTTGTTTATAATATGCTGATGAAATGTCATCACTGTTGCAGAAAAGCAGTACTACAGGTCGTAAAAAAGTTTAAAAAAAGCTGACAAAAGGGCTTTATGTGACCGTAAAGCACCTCAAATATGACGGCAGGAAATCGGAAAACATTTACTCAAAGCAGGTAAGCCTTCTAAAACTAACTTTCTGTCATATTTGCTGAAACTGACCCTATGTTCCAGGAGAACTACAGGAAGCTGGTCATTTAAAAGATAATCCAGCCTGTAGTGTGATTTGCAACAATCCCTGTTCAGATGCACCAATCAGGGGTGGGGGGGGGTGTCTAACTGTTCAGATGCACCAATCAGGGCCAGGGGGGGTGTCTAACTGTTCAGATGCACCAATCAAGGCCAGGGGGGTGTAACTGTTCAGATGCACCAATCAGGGCCAGGGGTGTGTAACTGTTCAGATGCACCAATCAGGGCCAGGGGGGTGTCTAACTGCATGTCAATCATTGCTCATGCACACGCATTCATTCTCCCTTGTGGGGGGAGGGGCTTAGGAGACCGTTTTGGGCTTTAGCAGAAAGGGGGGAGGGACTGAGAAGTTGTTGATGTTCTGATTCTTTGGCTGAGTCCTGGATCTTCCCAGTCCTCCCTACAGCACCTTGAATGATGGTGATGAGGGAGCAAAGCTCAAGACACAAAGTTCATATGTATGCAAACTAAAAGCTACAGATTCACAGTTTGTAGAACTACAAAGCCCAGAATGCCACAGTGACTTAAACAGGGTTTGCATTTAAAAAAAAATCCCTTTCTGTCTGAACTTCAGTTGTATCTTCAAACAATTTCAGACTTCAGTAAAACCCCTGAAAGGGTCAAAAGAGTACACAAGAGTGCAAAACTACATTTTGCAATTGAAAGACATTCAAAAGAACTACAAATCCCAGTTATCTTAAAGATAACAACACAGGGTTACAACACAAAAGGATGAAATAACATGATATCGAGCCAATTCAGTTTTAAAAGATATCGTAAACATACTACTACGGAAAAACTAAAAAAGTTAACTAATCAAAACATGAATTCAATCCTACAGCCAATCACAGGCCGTCTGCCAACTACTTAATCACTAAATAATCACAGATATGTACGTACGCATGATTCAGAGACAGATTATATGAAAGAAGATAAAAAATGTGATAGGTAAGGAATTTGTTTCAGGGCGACCGACGAGTCCGAAACGTTTTCCAGCAGCGGTTTTTAAAACTTGTCTGCGACGAGACCAAAGTCCGCCGTGGATTAGTCTTCCGGCAGCATAAAGGTGCATTCACACTTCTGTTCTTGTAGAAATAATTGGGCCTATGGTCCCACAGCCCTATGGTCCCACTGCCCTATGGTCCCACTGCCCTATGTTCCCAGAGCCCTATGGTCCCAGAGCCCTATGGTCCCAGAGCCCTATGTTCCCAGAGCTCTATGGTCCCACAGCCCTATGTTCCCACAGCTCTATGGTCCCAGAGCCCTATGTTCCCACAGCCCTATGTTCCCACAGCCCTATGTTCCCACAGCCCTATGTTCCCACAGCTCTATGGTCCCACAGCCCAATGTTCCCACAGCCCTATGTTCCCAGAGCCCTCTGGTCCCACAGCCCTATGTTCCCACAGCCCTATGGTCCCACAGCCCTATGGTCCCACAGCCCTATGTTCCCACATTTTTAAGATTTATTTTTCAAAAATGAATCCCTATGATCCCACATTTCCTTTTTCATGAATTTGTATCAGATTGTATCCCCCTTTCTCCGAATTTGGTAGCCAATTACACCCAACCTATCATCCAGTAGCAATGGACTACAGATGGAATGTAACCCTAACCCTAACATAGGGCCTGATTTTAAGAATAATCTTAGCAATGTGGGATCATAGGGCTGTGGGAACATAGGGCTGTGGGAACATAGGGCTGACCCCAAATACTACCTCATTTTGTGTCCTGATGAAACTGAATTAATAGAAAGAGTTCACCAACGATCGAGTTCATTCATTCTTACTTTCTTATACCGATCAGAAATGGCAGTGTGAAAGGGAGAGCAGTTCGGTGTGAATGCATCTTTAGCTGAGAGCCATTTTCGTCATTGTAAAGCTCTCTTCTAGAAAACGCCGTAGCCGTCGCTGTGGCGTGTCGCCACAGCGAAGGCAGGGTATCCCTCGTAGGTGGTGTAGGTGGTCAGGTCCTGACCAAGAGATACAGCCTGCTTCAGCTGGGAGGCTACCGCAGACACCACCGGGCTCGCCAGAGTGTAACCTGGAGAGACGAGACAAAAACTCACAGCCTTTCATCAATGACTCCTTTAGTTCACAGTAAGCTGCTATGTTTGGACTTACATATGCTAGTTAGTTAGTTAGTTAGTTAGTTAGTCAATGATTAGTGATTTTGTGTGTGAATTCTTTGTTTTTGTATTTGTATTTCAATGACTTCTGCAGAAAATAATCTGCATATGAAATGTTTTTGGCCACTAGGGGGCAGAAGAACTCCACAACAAGCTAATGGATCCAACAAGTATGAAACCAAACCATACGACGATGTCAAGTTTGTCCCTCCCCCCTCTAACACGACCCACAGGAGCGTTTCATAAGTCAGCGCCCCCTAGTGTTGGCAGGAAATATGTCCTCATATCTAAACCAGAGAAGGTAATGGTGGCGGTTTTAAACATGTGGTTACCGTTGTGAAACGGTCCCAATTTGGTTTAGCCTGACAAGCCAGCCCCACATCCAGATGTTGGGCCTGGGAGCTCCCCATTGGCTGGGCTCAATCTGAGGGGCGGGATAAACGGTTGTCTTTCAAATTCCCTCTGCACACAGTAGGATAGCGCTCCAACCAATCAGAGCAGCGCTAGTTAATAGATTCAACGTTTGCCGTCTCCGAACACATCTTTCTTTTTTAAGAATGATTTCTGTGCAGCTTTCTCAAAGAAAAGCTGAACTCCAAGTCTTCCAGAAGACCGCTGTTCCCAGCAGCAGCAGCAGCCATAAGCCCCGCCCACCGACTCTATACACGATGTGATTGGACTGACCAGAGTTAGACGACCCTGGCTGCAAAATAATTTTGCTGCCGCTAGGGTGGTCTTTCTAGGCTAAGTTTGGTTAGGTTTAGACACCAAAACTACTGAGTTGAGTTGATGAAAAGATGGAGGTTTGGGTTCAAATCAGACGTTACTTCACTTCCTGAAGGTTACCACGTGACGCAGAACGTGGTATATATCAAAGATGTTCTACTTCCCGGTCAGATGCATGTACGTTTGCCGATGTCCGTCCCCTTCCTCTGTCTCTGTGTTGGCGTTCTAACCTCCGGCTGATGTGTGAGGACTATGGTTAACTGCTCCTCAGATCTCTGCAGGGTGAATCCAGACAGCTAGCTAGACTCTCTGTCTGTCTGTCTGTCTGTCTGTCTGTCTGTCTGTCTGTCTGTCTGTCTGTCTGTCTGTCTGTCTGTCTCTCTCCTCAGATCTCTGCAGGGTGAATCCAGACAGCTAGCTAGACTCTCTGTCTGTCTCTCTGTCTGTCTGTCTGTCTGTCTGTCTGTCTGTCTGGCTGTCTGTCTGTCTGTCTGTCTCCTCAGATCTCTGCAGGGTGAATCCAGACAGCTAGCTAGACTCTCTGTCTGTCTCTCTGTCTGTCTGTCTGTCTGTCTGTCTGTCTGTCTGTCTGTCTGTCTGTCTGTCTCCTCAGATCTCTGCAGGGTGAATCCAGACAGCTAGCTAGACTATCTGTCCCTCTGACTAGAACTACTTCTGAACGTCCACATGTTCCACTAGAACCAGTTCCTTCTTGAGACTATTTAGCAGAGGCACCGTGGCTCCGTCCGGAGCTTAGCCCCGCCCACGATGATTGTGATTGGTTTAAAGAAATGCCAATAAACCAGAGCACGTTCTTCTCCCACGATGGCATGCTGTGTGGATTGGCCAGACCCTCCTCCGCAGCGTTTTGGAGGAAGGTCCTGAAAGTCCTGTCTTTGTTTGACCCAACCTGCCTCCTTACCAGGACATTTGGCGCTCATATACTTCCTCACCTTACTTCTTGCTTTGCTCCTGTCAGAACTACTACGGCCACTAGAGGGCGCCGCCACTACAAACCTAAATAAAGGGCAGAATGATGCTGGAACAAACGACTTATGTGAGCGTTTTAAGGGAAGGACGGTCTCCCTTCTGCATGCAGTGTGAGCATCAGCTGAGTCTGTTAGTCGTTTGTTAGGTGAAGAGTTAATTGACTTTGGGTACGGACCTTCACATACCTGGGAAGGCTACCGAGGCTACAGCGGCAGCACTGGCACAGCCGGCGTCAGCTGCGCCATCTGTCTGCAGGCCGAGCGTCTGCAGCGTGTGCTCTGCTGCATGGACTTTAGCTTCTTCTACAGCCGCACACAGCTTAGCAGGCGTGAAGGGATGGCTGGAGAGAGAGAAGAGTAGTTGAATAATATGACCACCTTTTGTGTGAAGTTCATATAAATGTATAGTGTATGATTATACAATTCGTATGATAGCTTAAGAAGATTACGGAGACCGAGAGACATGAGAGTTAAGTTTAGCCGAGGTGACCGTGAGCCGTGAACAGGGTTTAAGACACGAGGAAAGGAATCGAAGATGGACAGATTAAGAAATGAGAAGAGGGGCTAGTAGGACTAGAACTTGTAGTAGGAGTAGTTGTAGTAGCATAGTATTGGTAGACAGAAGTGGTAGTTGTATTAGTTTAGCAGCTGTAGATACTTCTGAAGTATTCAAGTAGTAGCATTTTAGAGCAGAAGTACTAGTATTCTTAAGGCCCTGACACACCAACCCGATTATCGGCCGCCGAACAGTCTGGCGAGGTCGGCGACTCGAGTCTGTTCGGTGTGTTCCTTGCCGTCGTCAGTCGGAGGAGCCGCCGGCCTTCATTTTGGCCGACCTGACTTGCTGGGTCGGAGGGCGGGCAGTCTGATTGGTGGAGTGCTAACCCGGAAATGACGAGCGGGATGAGCGTGACTAGAGTCTCTCAAAATCTGATGAAGATCTGTTAACCTGACCTTTGTTGATCTGAAATGAAGACAGATTCAGCAACTGCACGGCCTATTCCTCTCTTAACATGTTCTCAGGAACACGTTTCGGTGAACTATTTTAGTCCAATATGTGAGTCGCAATGATGGTCTGGTTTTGAACTTCCGGAGAAGCCAGACCCACGTTATGAGTTCGTCCAATCAGCTGCCGGTTTTTATTATTTGGCCGACAATACAGATTAGCGCCGCCTGCTGTTACGTATTGTGTTTCGCACACAACGTACGATCAAGTCGGCGTCGCTTCGGTGAGTTCTGAGGCACTTTTTTGACCAAATCGGGGCCTTTTCTGCTGAAGGTCGGCCGTGGGGTGGGTGTGTCAGAGCCCTTACACGTTGGGGTACTGTGTAGCCAGAGCTGGGATTGTGATCTTGTAGAGAAAGAGTTGTCTCTGGTCCGGACCGATGGCAGAGTGGAGCTGATAGACGGGCTGACCCCAGTTATTCTTCTGACACAACTCCTCCAGAACCTGACAGACAGACAGACGGAGAAACACATTCATGATGTTCATTATTTCAGTCTGTTTGGTTTCGGGTGTTCGTTCTTTTGGATTTCAGGGGTGAATTCAAAATACCTGGATTGGTTAAGCTCTGCAGCCAACAAATCCCATATCAAATCTCCATCAAAGTCAACGAAAGAACCGCAAAATGTAGTATCTGCTGATAAGTACTCATGACAAGGAACGACAAGTCCTCTCTCAAATAATCAAAGTCGTGTTAAAGAAATAACTTGTGTCCTTGATAACTTGAGAAGGACGAATGCTCGGCCTAAGCCTGCTGCTACTGTTACACCAGATTCTGTGACCTGCAGACATTTTACCTCTAGCTAATGTTAAGAGCATCCTGCAGAACAGTGTCTTCTACAATTGTGACCTTTGGGGAAAATCCTTTCTGGGCTGCAGGGAGATTTGTACTTTGGCGAGTACAATGTTATTATGGATTGGAATAGGGGACACAACTGTAAACGTGAGACCCAAGTTGTAATCAGCTGGTATCAGTATCAGTTTGTATTTCAATGACTTCTGCAGAAAATTATTTGCATGATAAATGTTGTTTTTGGCCACTAGGGGGCAGAATAACTCCACAACAAGCTAATGGATCCAACAAGTACGAAACCAAACCATACGACGAAGTTGATTGATAAGTTAGCGCTCCCTAGTGGTGGCAGGAAATACGTCCTCATAACCTAAACCTAAATATACTTTGGTGAGTACAATGTTATTATGGATTGGAATAGGGGACACAACTGTAAAAGTGAGACCAAAGTTATAATCAGCCGGTATAATCCTTCAAAGGTGTTCTAGTTCTCGGGTGTTTTCAGTTACCTGTGGTGCAGGTTTGATGGCGGCGGCCTTCAAGCTCATGGCGCCAGGGTTCATTGGGGTCAGCTCCATGCCTGGCAGCAGGTCGTACAGCTTCTCCTCTGCCTGCTTGTCGGCCTTCAGGCCATAGGAAGCGCCGGCTCCACCCACGGCTCCGACCCCGGAAGCATAGGCCAGGTATCCCCGCCCGCCCAGCCCCCGCACCCCGGCAGCCCCTACAGGTACAGTCATGTAAATTTCTACAGGAGATCGAAAAGGCAGTGAAATCAATCAAATCACCGGGAAATCAACCGGGAAGAAGAATCACACAGTCAGACAATTATTCAATCAGAGCGAACAGGTACAAAGGTAACTGAACTCCACCTGACATCTATCTGCCGGGTTCTTCTTCAATTCTTTGAAGGATTTCTTTCTCCTGATGATTCATTTTCCAGTTTATGAACTTAAAATTGTTTTTTTTTGCACCATTCATATTCTGATTCAATATTTTCATCAACATAAAGTTTCACGTTTGATTCAGTGCACCATATTTGATCATTAATATTCAGGAATTCAAGTCTTTATATTAGGGTGATCTTGATTGGATGCAGTTCAGTTGGACCTCCTGTTGTCCTCGGGTCACATTTGACCCAATTTCAAAAAGTTTCTACATCAGAAATTTGGGTTTCTTTCAACCAAATTTTAAAACAAAATAATGTGGATGGTTCCATACAACGCTCTTCACGAGTTAAATAAAAGATCAGTTAACTACTTTCATTGAATTTGGGAGTTTTAGTCTTTATTTTATAGCATGTAAAGAATTGATAATAGAACGTTGAAAAACGCAGGAAAGAAATGTAAAAAAAAAGCACCGAAAAAAGTGACAAAAATATCGGAAAAAGCTTTAAAAAACGTCAAAAATGCGCAGCAAAATATTGACAGAAAGTTCGAAAAAAAGTGTCAAAAGTGTCATTTTGACCCAGAAAAACAAAAAGTTGCATCATGGTCCACGGGGAAGACAACACAAGGGGTTAATTATGTTTATTTTATAGCACGTAAAGACAAAATGATAATAGAACATTGAAAAACGCAGGAAGGAAACGTCAAAAAAGCACCCAAAAAAGTGACGAAAACATGGGAAAAGCTTAAAAAAAAAACGTCAAAAAACGCAGCAAAAATATTGACAGAAAGTTTGAAAAAAGAGACAAAAATGTCGAAAAAATTGGCAAAAATGTTGGTATTTTTTTGACATTTTGACCCAGAAAAACAAAAAGTTGCATCATGGTCGACGGGGAACGCAACACGAGGGTTACGTTCATGTAACTAGAGCAGTGATTTTCAACCACTGTGCCGCGGCACACTAGTGTGCCGTGAGAGATCGTCCCGTGTGCCGTGGGAGATCGTCCTGTGTGCCGTGGGAGATCGTCCCGTGTGCCGTGAGAGATCGTCCCGTGTGCCGTGAGAGATCGTCCCGTGAGAGATCGTCCCGTGAGAGATCGTCCCGTGAGAGATCGTCCCGTGTGCCGTGAGAGATCGTCCCGTGTGTCGTGAGAGATCGTGCCGTGAGAGATCGTCCCGTGTGTCGTGAGAGATCGTGCCGTGAGAGATCGTCCCGTGTGTCGTGAGAGATCGTCCCGTGTGTCGTGAGAGATCGTCCCGTGTGCCTTGAGAGATCGTCCCGTGTGCCGTGAGAGATCGTCCCGTGTGCCGTGAGAGATCGTCCCGTGAGAGATCGTCCCGTGTGCCGTGAGAGATCGTCCCGTGTGCCGTGAGAGATCGTCCCGTGTGTCGTGAGAGATCGTGCCGTGAGAGATCGTCCCGTGTGCCGTGAGAGATCGTCCCGTGTGTCGTGAGAGATCGTCCCGTGTGCCGTGAGAGATCGTCCCGTGTGCCGTGAGAGATCGTCCCGTGTGCCGTGAGAGCCGTGAGAGATCGTCCCGTGTGCCGTGAGAGCCGTGAGAGATCGTCCTGTGTGTCGTGAGAGATCGTCCCGTGTGCCGTGAGAGATCGTCCCGTGTGCCGTGGGAGATCGTCCCGTGTGCCGTGAGAGATCATCCCGTGTGCCGTGAGAGATCGTCCCGTGTGCCATGAGAGATCGTCCCGTGTGCCGTGAGAGATTGTCCCGTGTGCCGTGAGAGATCGTCCTGTGTGCCGTGAGACTGTGTGCCGTGAGAGATCGTCCCGTGTGCCGTGAGAGATCGTCCCGTGTGCCGTGGGAGATCGTCCCGTGTGCCGTGAGAGATCGTCCCGTGTGCCGTGAGAGATCGTCCCGTGTGCCGTGAGAGATCGTCCCGTGTGCCGTGGGAGATCGTCCCGTGTGCCGTGGGAGATCGTCCCGTGTGCCGTGAGAGATCGTCCCGTGTGCCGTGAGAGATCGTCCCGTGTGTCGTGAGAGATCGTCCTGTGTGCCGTGAGACTGTGTGCCGTGAGAGATCGTCCCGTGTGCCGTGAGAGATCGTCCCGTGTGCCGTGAGAGATCGTCCCGTGTGCCGTGGGAGATCGTCCCGTGTGCCGTGAGAGATCGTCCCGTGTGCCGTGGGAGATCGTCCCGTGTGCCGTGGGAGATCGTCCCGTGTGCCGTGAGAGATCGTCCCGTGTGCCGTGAGAGATCGTCCCGTGTGTCGTGAGAGATCGTCCCGTGTGCCGTGAGAGATCGTCCCGTGTGCCGTGAGACATTATCCGATTTTACTTAATTGGTCCAACAAATATTTTTTATTGAGTTACTGCAAATAATTAGCCATTGTTGCGCATCTGTGCCTGCAATGTGTAACGAATTAGCAACAAAAAGGCAACAAAAAGGCGACAAAAAGGTGACAAAAAGGTGACAAAAAGGCAACGAATTAGCGACAAAAAGGCGACAAAAAGGCGACAAAAAGGCAACAAAAAGGCTTCAAAAAGGCGACAAAAATGCAACGAATTAGCGACAAAAAGGCGACGAAGCTGCAATATATAGATTAGGGATCGACCGATACTGTTTTTTAAAGACCGATCTGATACCGATTATTAGTAGTTAATGAAACTGATAACCGATATTTGGAACTGATATGCATCTACATCTCTGAGCTGCTATCTGTTACATAGTGAATATTGAAGTTAATCTAAACTTTTTATTGCAATATCTGGCATAAAAATCCCAATTTCATTTTCTCTCCCAAATCGTTCAGCCCTGGTTTCTTCTGTTTCAGATTTAGGAGGTAAGCAAAGTGCGCCCGTCCTCACCTCTGACCGACGGCGTCCTGATCAGACCTCGACCTCCAATGTGAGCTTTGGCCGTCGGGAAGCGGAACTGACCTGGTATGGCAGTGTAGGCCTGGGGGGCGTAAAACACGGGCGGACCAAGATACGCCGCTGAGGGGTCGTACACCTGGAGGAGGAAAGGGGGAGAAAGCTGTTATACCCTTTGATATAAATAATTTCTTAAAGCTAAAAGATTTGGGGCATGAGCAGGGCTACATGGAATCTGGAGACGTAGAATTCTGCAGACATTTTTGTAGATTTTAAGCCCAACGCAGACCAAAGATTCACAACGACCGAAACCGTTTTAGAAAGTCGCAGAACCGGCCCGTCTCAGCTCTACTCAAACCAGCTGATGGTGTCGCTGTGACTCAGCTGGTCGAGTCTCCAGAGGCTGGTTTTACAACGTAAGAGACGTCTCCTGTTTCAACAGCCAATAGAGAAGTCAGCTGGTGGAGTCTCCAGAGGCTGGTTGTACAACGTAAGAGACGTCTCCTGTTTCAACAGCCAATAGAGAAGCCAGCTGGTGGAGTCTCCAGAGGCTGGTTCTACAATGTAAGAGACGTCTCCTGTTTCAACAGCCAATAGAGAAGTCAGCTGGTGGAGTCTCCAGAGGCTGGTTTTACAACGTAAGAGACGTCTCCTGTTTCAACAGCCAATAGAGAAGCCAACTGGTGGAGTCTCCAGAGGCTGGTTTTACAACGTAAGAGACGTCTCCTGTTTCAACAGCCAATAGTAAAGTCGGCTACAATAAAATTATCCATTATCCATTTAATTGTTGTTATAAACGGAGGCTCAACAAGGGCCCGAAAGCCCGTACGGTGGAGGGATCTAGACAGCGACTGAAGAGAGGGAGCACCTCGGACAAAGCCGTGCATCAGCCGTGTGGTGTGGCGCCTGCGTGGCGCCTGCGTGGCGGCTGTGTGGCAACTGCGTGGCGGCTGTGTGGCGGCTGTGTGGTGTGGCGGCTGTGTGGCGGCTGTGTGGCGACTGCGTGGCGACTGCGTGGCGGCTGTGTGGTGTGGCGGCTGTGTGGCGACTGCGTGGCGGCTGTGTGGCAACTGCGTGGCGGCTGTGTGGCGGCTGTGTGGTGTGGCGGCTGTGTGGCGGCTGTGTGGCGGCTGTGTGGCGACTGCGTGGCGGCTGTGTGGTGTGGCGGCTGTGTGGCGACTGCGTGGCGGCTGTGTGGCGGCTGCGTGGCGCCTGCTTGGCGTGGCGGCTGTGTGGCGGCTGTGTGGCGGCTGCGTGGCGGCTGCGTGGCGCCTGCGTGGCGGCTGCGTGGCGGCTGCGTGGCGGCTGCGTGGCGGCTGCGTGGCGGCTGCGTGGCGGCTGCGTGGCGCCTGCGTGGCGGCTGCGTGGCGGCTGCGTGGCGGCTGCGTGGCGCCTGCGTGGCGGCTGCGTGGCGCCTGCGTGGCGCCTGCGTGGCGGCTGCGTGGCGGCTGCGTGGCGGCTGCGTGGCGCCTGCGTGGCGGCTGCGTGGCGGCTGCGTGGCGGCTGCGTGGCGGCTGCGTGGCGGCTGCGTGGCGGCTGCGTGGCGGCTGTGTGGCGGCTGCGTGGCGGCTGTGTGGCGTTTTCTATGTCTTTTCACACCAGAAAGGTGTCTGACGCGGCGCTGCTGCTGCTAGCCTCGTCTTGTTTCCCATCAACATAAATATATTCTGATCTGATTACAGCAAAGACAACGTCGGCAGGATTGACGGCTCTAGAATATTTCCTTCTGTAATGACAGTTGCAATATTAGAAAATGGATAATTATTTATTATTATTTTTTTAAATGACATGTATATCTGCATTTATGTCAAAAAAACTCGAGACTTTCAAACATCAACATGTCATTTATTAAATGTATTCGTGTCTAAATGACATAGAAACATCTTCTCGTATTCTATGTTGTCTGGAAAAGCTTCCAACATACTTGCGTGTCGCGTGAGAAATAGGCGTCGGTTCTGTTTCTAGCATGCACGCATTTTCTGAGACGTGCGTGTCATGCAGGCAGTGGGTAAGCTCTAACCTGTTAGCATGGGAGCCCAAATAAAAACGGACACGCCACGCCATGCCACGCCATGCCACGCCACGCCACGCCACGCCACGCATCCAGTGTGAAAGAGGCCTGGCATCAGTTCCCTTCTTCTGCCTCTTTACAGTGTAGTGATCTGTATTGTCCACTAGATGGAGCTGTTCACCACAGTGACATTACCTACTACACTGCTGGCTTCCTGGGCTTTAACCTTCAGGCTGCAGCTCAGCTGATGCTACAGCATACTCAAAAAAATCTTAGATGAGCCATGAAAGATCCTAAAAAAATCTAAAAGCACACATACATCTCAGTATTTTAATAAACAAATCAATATACGTGTGCTGATCTTATTTGATATGTTGGATCCTGATCTTTATTTTTACAATAATTATTCCATTACATCTCTGTTGATGTTTCCTCCCCCTGAACTAACCCTGCTGTGATATTTTGGGACGAGGAAGTCCACCTACAGGACTCACATGACCCCGGTGTTGAGGTTGTACCTGTCCCAGAGTGTAGGCAGCGTAGTCAGTCTGCAGCAGAGATCCTCCGCGTCCTCCGGTCCCTCTGGTGTATCGGACGTAACTGTCCTTGTCCACCGGCTTGGCCAGAGTCACCTCGATAGGAGAGCCGTCCACCACCTGGAGGGAGCAGGAAGTCTGTCTTTGTGCAATACTCACAAGCCATCAGTGGTGGAAGAAGTATTCAGATCCTTTACGTCAGTAACAGTACTAAGAAACACTACAAGTAAAAGTCCTGCAACGTGTGAACTCTTGTAGCTGCTGACCTTTCCGTTGAGGGCGTTCATGGCGTTGATGGCGTCTTCTCTCTGAGTGAAATGAACGAAGGCGTAGTCTCTGATCTTTTTCACTCGCTCCACTGCACCTAAAACAACAAACTCTTGTAAAAATCAACTTTTGCAGGGCGGCCTGTAGCTCACCCGGTGAGAGCGTTCGCCCCGTGTTGGTTTGAGTCCTGCAGTGGCGCGAGTTCGAATCCGACCTGCTGCCCTTTGCTGCATGTCGTC
Organism: Zingel zingel; assembly: GCA_023566125.1. NCBI lineage: Eukaryota > Metazoa > Chordata > Actinopteri > Perciformes > Percidae > Zingel > Zingel zingel. The sequence goes on along the minus strand of CM042334.1, from coordinate 968,782 downwards.
CCGTATCTCTCTCCCCCTTTCCTGTCCTGTCTGTCCACTGTCTCTATATAATAAAGGGAAAAAGCCCCAAAATAATCTTGAGGTCTCGTCGACCTGCAACTTTTTGTTTTTCTGGGTCAAAATGTACAAAAAGGTTTCTGTCGATATTCTTCTGCCATGGGAAATAATTTAAAAAACGTCAAAACTTTTTTTTTTAAGCTTTTCCCATGTTTGTGTCACGTTTTTGAAGATTTTCCTGACTTTTTGTTTTTTAAAGGTTATTTTTTATTATTTATTATTTTATTTTTATATTATTTTATATTTTTTTTGTTTGTTTTTGGGGCTTTTTTAAGCCTTTATTGAGAGGACAGCAGAAGCCATGAAAGGGGAGAGAGAGGGGGAATGACACGCAGCAAAGGGCCGCAGGTCGGAGTCGAACCGGGTGCGTTGCATCGAGGAGGTAACCTCTATATATGGGCGCCTGCTCTACCAGCTGAGCTTCCCGGGCGCCTGATTTTCGAGACATTTTTGTCACTTTTTGACATTTTTTTTCCTAGGTTTTTTTAATGTTCTTTTATACATTTGTCTTTACATGATATAAAACTGAAAAGAAACACCCAAATTCAATTAAAAGTAGTGAACTGATCATTTATTTAACTTGTGAAGAGCGTCGTATGGAACCATCCACGTTATTTTGTTTTAAAATTTGGTTGAAAGAAACTTTAGGCAGGATTAGCTGATGGATACTAGCATTTCAAGCTAACCAGCGGTCCACGGTAGCCTCGTTAAAGCTCCAAACTCATTTGATTAGCATGAAAACATGTCCCAGAGAGAGACAGAGTAGGTACACATCACCTAGGATTGTTTTGTGCCGGAATTGTCCTTTAAACAGCTAGCTAACTCATGTAGTCTTACCTAGCTACTGAGCATGTGGTCTTACCTAGCTACTGAGCATGTGGTCTTACCTAGCTACTGAGCATGTGGTCTTACCTAGCTACTGAGCATGTGATCTTACCTAGCTACTGAGCATGTGGTCTTACCTAGCTACTGAGCATGTGGTCTTACCTAGCTACTGAGCATGTGATCTTACCTAGCTACTGAGCATGTGATCTTACCTAGCTACTGAGCATGTGATCTTACCTAGCTACTGAGCATGTGGTCTTACCTAGCTACTGAGCATGTGATCTTACCTAGCTACTGAGCGTGTAGTCTTACCTAGCTACTGAGCGTGTGATCTTACTACCTAGCTACTGAGCATGTGGTCTTACCTAGCTACTGAGCATGTGGTCTTACTACCTAGCTACTGAGCATGTGGTCTTACCTAGCTACTACTAAATAAATCAAATCAAATCAGGACACTCCAACATCTGAGCTGTGAGAGTTGACAGCTGCGTTGTGTTGTGTCATAGTACCTGGTCTGAGGCTGTTGAACTCTTTCTCGATGGTCTCCTCGGTTGTCTGAAGCATCAGATTCCTGACGTACAGTATCTTGACGGACGCCATGGTATCCTCGTCCACCTCAACCTCCGGCTCCGCCCAGTCCACGGCGATGGCGTGACCCCACAGCTGAATACGACCTGAGAGGGGCGACAGGTAGGTTTCATTCTTAGGGCCCTGTTTTAACGGTCTGAGGTCACGGCGGGGAGCGCCTGGTGCAGGTGTGTTCAGGGCGTGTCCAAATCCACTGTTGCTAGCTTGACGGCGGTAAAAAGGGTCCGTGTGCCGGGTCATGGTTCTAAAGGGTTGGACTTAGTGTCTTCATTAATCAGAGGTGTGTTCTGGGCGTAACATGCAATCAACCAATCAGAGATCATCTCCCATTCCCTTTAAAAGCCAGGCGCGTTTGGACCTTGGAGCGTTGCTGTTATGATGGAGGATTAGACCGTAATATTTTTATTAGTAATCTTCTGCGTGTGTGTGTGTGTGTGTGTGTGTGTGTGTGTGTGTGTGTGTGTGTGTGTGTGTGTGTGTGTGTGTGTGTGTGTGTGTGTGTGTGTGTGTGTGTGTGTGTGTGTGTGTGCACGAGCCTAGGAGCATTTTCCTAATGCTGTTAAAATAACAATGAAATGCTGCGTTGTGTGACTTCAGACCAGGTTTTTGTTGGTCAATGGTGCCATCACTTCCCGCTGCCTCAAGATAACAATACTCCCAGAATGCACCTGAACACACCTCCCAGTAAGACCAGCACGCCCAGAATGCCCCTGAACACACCTCCCTGTAAGACCAGCACGCCCAGAATGCACCTGAACACACCTCCCTGTAAGACCAGCACGCCCAGAATGCACCTGAACACACCTCCCTGTAAGACCAGCACGCCCAGAATGCACCTGAACACACCTCCCTGTAAGACCAGCACGCCCAGAATGCACCTGAACACACCTCCCTGTAAGACCAGCATGCCCAGAATGCACCTGAACACACCTCCCTGTAAGACCAGCATGCCCAGAATGCACCTGAACACACCTCCCTGTAAGACCAGCATGCCCAGAATGCACCTGAACACACCTCCCTGTAAGACCAGCATGCCCAGAATGCACCTGAACACACCTCCCTGTAAGACCAGCATGCCCAGAATGCACTGTTATCTACACGCTGAAAATGTCAAGTTCTGAAGATGTGGACGGTGCAACAAGTCAGACCTGCTCGCTTCTTTAAGGGAATGATTGTACAAAAGTTCAGTGTTAAGCAAGTCATCTTCGTGTGTGGAACCTGTTTCTCTATCTTATCACTGGAGCTTCAAGGTGAACTTCTTTATCAGACAGTTTAACAACTAATATGTCCATGAAATGTTTCCCAACCGGCACAGTAAGACAGCGTCTCGACTGAACACGGACACTAGCAGGAACCACCAGGTTTAAATGTATTTACCTTATTTATATACAGTCTCTCACAAAAGTGAGTGAGTATTGAACAAATGACACTTTGCTCCAATGTAAAGTATGAAGTGTACAGCTTGTATAACAGTGTAAATGTGCTGTCCTTTCAAAATAACAGTTATTTCATGGATACTATGCATCTTGATCAAGTTCCCTTGGTCCCCACATCATCACATCCCCTTCACCATACCCCCCCATCATCACATCCCCTTCACCATACCCCCACATCATCACATCCCCTTCACCATACCCCCCCATCATCACATCCCCTTCACCATACCCCCACATCATCACATCCCCTTCACCATACCCCCACATCATCACATCCCCTTCACCATACCCCCCCCCCATC
>CM042334.1:955575-963075 GCA_023566125.1 Zingel zingel | reverse complement strand
TGCATTCCCTAGCCCCTTACCCTAACCTTAACCATCAGCACTAGATGCCTAACCTTAACCCTTACCCTCACCCTAACCATAACCTAATTCTAACCCTAATCCTAAAACCAAGTCTTAACCCTCAAACAGACCTTTAACCTTGTGGGCTCCAGCATTTTGGCCCCACAAGGCTGTGCAGACCCCACAAGTATACTGGACTCCTGGTTTTTGGACCTCACGAATATAGTAAAACAAGAACACTACTATAAACTAAAACAATAGTTGAAGAGTTGTCACCCAAACGCCAGATAGTAACACAAACAACCATAATTAGTTGTCTTGGTGTCATTTATTTACTGTCATTGCTGCATGACGCCGTAGCTCACCGTCATTTCCGCCATTCCCAGTCATTTCTACGGGAGCGGCCGTGCAATGTCTTCTGATAGCGAGAAGGGGGCTTCTGCCTCTCCAAAGACAGATTCGGCAACTGCATAGTTGCATGAAATGGTTTAACTAGCCACCATTATGGTACTGATGGTATGGTATGATTACTAAGTCTAGTAGTGAAGATATCAAGGGACCATACATACAGCGCATGGATGGATAATAGCAACGGTAACAGCAGAGTTTGCAGTTTTGTGCACTGTAAGCTGTAGCAGAAAAAGTTAACAACACCTCTTTTCCGTCGAACGTGACGGACCGGAAGAAAAGAACAAATGCATTTTCGTCTACTTGCAATGTAATGGCAAAGGAGTCTATCTGTCATTAGCAGATGTTCCCGTTCAAAAGCTCATTTTTGGTGGGAAAAGGGTTTAAGAAACAAGACTGACTTGTGATTCTTATTCATAGGCCTAAAATAGAGTGACACACCATTAGTTTAGGGATGCACTGAATCCAGATATTTGGGGTCCGGCCAAATACCGAATCCACTGGTTGAGATTCTGCTGAGTCCTCCTCCCATCCTCAGTCCATGAACTCAGTCAACACATTAATGAAGTCAGCAGGGACTGTCCTTCCTTTGCCGTACCTGAAGTTACTGCATTCTGGCTGCTGTCTGTAGATTCCTTCATCACAACTCGTCTTCTTCCAGATGTTTGATACCAGATGTTGTAACAGCGGTGATGTTGTGTATTGTTTAGGGTCCTCGCCACCACCAGACTAATCAGCATTGCAGATTGAACATGTAGCTGGACTTGAACGGCCTTCTTTTGACTGAAAGTGCTGCCAAACATCACTTTTTCTGCTCCCCAGTTCCATTTCCACTTCCTCACAGCCGGCTGCATTGAACGCTCCACCTACGTTAACACCTTCCCGTAATCAACGGCGCCGTCATTACGGCGACCAGCGTAGCGCGGAGTGCAAGCGTAGGGTTCTGCAGAAACCCAACCCCGTGAAAAAGCCCAATATTCAGCCCAATCAGAAGCAGAATCCTGGATTCGGTGCATCCCTGACTTATTTAGCAGGTTACACTGCCACCTGGTGGTGATCCCAATACACTACAAATGGGCCAACTGGCTACTACTTTACGAAGCCATATCAGCGGCTATAACTAAACAAAACGACACAGAAGTCATCTGCATCGCCCTTCATCGACATATATCGCTAATCAGTGATCAACAATCGGTACCGGCAGCTGAAAACGTGATCGGTGTATCTTAATGCTAAAATATTAAGCTATGACTCTTTGCAGCTCTGTGTTTGTTGTGTGGTTGTTGACTCGACCCCTAACCTGATCTCGTAGTTGTTGAGCTGCTTCATGGCTGCTTTGGCCTCCAGTTTGTTGCCGAAGGTAACGAAGGCGTAACCTCTGTTGTTCCCGTTGAAGTCCATCATCATCCTCACCTCGTAGATCTTACCGAACTGGAGAACGGGAGAAAGAAACGCAGACAGAAGTCACACTGTAAGAACCAAATCCGTTACGGACATTTCTGTTAATCCCAAAACGGAAAGTTCTGTAGAATTACAGAATATCCTCTGTACCTTTTAAACGGACATTTCAGTTAATCCAAAAAATACGGGAAAATCACCTGTGAAAAAATGTTATTCCTTTATATTAACACAGTATATTAGCCCATATTACTACGGACTTTTCCAACGGTGTAGAATCAGTATCAGATGACGGGTAAAATCGTGTCGCTTCTGCCTCCAAGGCCGCCGAAAGTTGTCAGAGCACAGATAAAGGCCCCACAATGCATTCGAACTGTGAATCCCGCTCTATTGTACCCTGGAAATCCAGACTTCCCGCGAGAGCACAATTGTAATTTGCTCAGCGAGTCACTCTGGCATTCAGTAATGATGCTCATTAACCTATGCTCTTGTAGCCGAGCTGCACCAATCACATCGCTGTATCTGATATAGGCGGGCCAGAGGCGAGCTGAACAAATGACGACAGCGCTGCGACATCCAAGTCATTAGTAGACATTGCAAGATGGCTACGGCGGCCACGGCTAGCTCTGCTGGTAGCTAAGAGTTTAATCTACCAGTTAGCTCCTCTGGTAGCTAAGCGTTTTGGGTTCTGGATACGTCACCCCGTGTATTGTTGTGATTGGTCGTAGTGTTATCCAATTGTGTGCAGTTAGATTTTCAAATGCATGCTTGGTGCTGCCCCTCGAGTTGGGCCATCTTCATTACTCAAGGCCAGACCAGATTAAGGTTAAGATTAAGATTTCAGATTAAGGGTCTGGATTTCCCATAGACAGTATATAAAGTGGACCAGCAGGTCCCTCTCAGGTACTAGTTAGTCCTATAGACAGTATATAAAGTGGACCAGCAGGTCCCTCTCAGGTACTAGTTAGTCCTATAGACAGTATATATACTGGACCAGCAGGTCCCTCTCAGGTACTAGTTAGTCCTATAGACAGTATATATACTGGACCAGCAGGTCCCTCTCAGGTACTAGTTAGTCCTATAGACAGTATATATACTGGACCAGCAGGTCCCTCTCAGGTACTAGTTAGTCCTATAGACAGTATATATACTGGACCAGCAGGTCCCGTGTCTCTGGACGGAGACCAGTGAAGTCTCTTTTCCGGTGATGGCTGAGCGTTACTGAGCAGCCTCCAACTGAGCTTGAAGACGTAGATGTGACGTGAGCAACCTGTCTGAAAGTTGGAAGTCTTCTGGTAGCTGTGCCAAGAGAAATCTCAATCATTCCCAATCTAGCAGAGACGGAGAGCGTAGGTATATGTAAGGAGATAACATAGGCACAGGCTAATTACTGATCACTAACATGATAGTTAACATAATTAACGTAATTAACGTAATTACACTTAAACAGCTAATGGAAGTCCAAACTGCCTGAGAGCTTCTCCTGGACTATACGGTAATTCCTCTACTGTGAGACAGTAAGTCTCGTGGTTATGACCCAATCGTTAGCCTATTTTTATAACAACGTCTGCTACGGAGCCATAACGTGAGCTACAAGGTAATGGAGCCTTTTATACATTGTCGTGTTTCTTTAGAAATAAACAACGGACAAATAGAGTCTTTAAACGCTTCAGATGTAAAGTTATTCTCTGTCAAAGTGACGTCAATGGGATGCTAACGGGAGCTGATGGCTTGGTAGCATCAGAATGAATGGCAGTCAATGGGATGCTAACGGGAGGTGATGGCTTGGTAGCATCAGAATGAATGGCAGTCAATGGGATGCTAACGGGAGCTGATGGCTTGGTAGCATCAGAATGAATGGCAGTCAATGGGATGCTAACGGGAGGTGATGGCTTGGTAGCATCAGAATGAATGGGAGTCAATGGGATGCTAACGGGAGGTGATGGCTTGGTAGCATCAGAATGAATGGGAGTCAATGGGATGCTAATGGGAAGTGATGGCTTGGTAGCATCAGAATGAATGGGAGTCAATGGGATGCTAATGGGAAGTGATGGCTTGGTAGCATCAGAATGGCGCCATAGGAGCTACCCGTTGTTGACAGACGCTTACCCCCTTGGGATTTCCAGGCTAGCTCTATTGACAATCTCCGTTAACATATAGCCTACAGTCATACAACTGTTAATACACAGACATTTCTTAGAGTGTAAGTTACCCTACGTGGACTTTGCCTTTGATCGGTGCATACATACAGTACATAAACAAACACACGTATTAAGCATTAATAAGACTTAACAATAAATACAGACAGAAATATATACACAATAGCTGATTGAGTAGTAGTAGTAGTTGAGAACAACATGCTGACTTCTTAATAATAGATATTAGATATTATATAACACCTTCTCACACAGTGGAACCAGTTCGTCTTCGAACAGATCTCTCGGTAGTTTCCCCACAAAGATCTCGCTGCCTCGCTCTGGCGGCGGACCGTCCCAGTTGGGTGGTGGGCCGCCGTACCGCCGCTGGCCGTTCTCCTGAAACAAAAACCCCAAAATATATATATATATATATATATATATATAGTACAAAACAAAGTAATGATTATTAAAGTATGCACCAAATTACATTTTCAGGTGTCGAAAGCTTCAGAAAAAGAGTTCGAAAAAGCGTCGGAAAAACAGCCAAATTGTCAAAAAAAATCCATTAAACGTTGAAGAAAAGATCGGGAAAATCGCAGGAAAAAAAACGTAAAAAGCATCGTACAAACGTGCACAAAAGGGCCAAAATTTTAGAAAAAAGCTTTGAAAAAAATCATCAGAAAAAACGTTGGGAAACGCCAAAAATTCGAAAATGGCGTTGAATGAAAAAAGCATTTTAAGGTAAACGACCTCTATTTTTAAGTGTGAATAACTCTCGGATACTGTAGCTGTTGTTATAGCAACAAAAGATGCTCTAATAATAGTCCCGACCAAGCGCGTTCACTTACAGCGCTAAAGGGACGGCGATAGTCCCGACCAAGCGCGTTCACTTACAGCGCTAAAGGGACGGCGATAGTCCCGACCAAGCGCGTTCACTTATAGCGCTAAAGGGATGGCGATAGTCCCGACCAAGCGCGTTTACTTATAGCGCTAAAGGGACGGCGATAGTCCCGACCAAGCGCGTTTACTTATAGCGATAAAGGGACGGCAATAGTCCCGACCAAGCGCGTTCACTTATAGCGCTAAAGGGACGGCAATAGTCCCGACCAAGCGCGTTCACTTATAGCGCTAAAGGGACGGCAATAGTCCCGACCAAGCGCGTTTACTTATAGCGCTAAAGGGACGGCGATAGTCCCGACCAAGCGCGTTCACTTATAGCGCTAAAGGGACGGCAATAGTCCCGACCAAGCGCGTTCACTTATAGCGCTAAAGGGACGGCGATAGTCCCGACCAAGCGCGTTCACTTATAGCGCTAAAGGGACGGCGATAGTCACGACCAAGCGCGTTTACTTACAGCGCTAAAGGGACGGCGATAGTCCCGACCAAGCGCGTTTACTTACAGCGCTAAAGGGACGGCGATAGTCCCGACCAAGCGCGTTTACTTACAGCGCTAAAGGGACGGCGATAGTCCCGACCAAGCGCGTTTACTTATAGCGCTAAAGGGACGGCGATAGTCCCGACCAAGCGCGTTTACTTACAGCGCTAAAGGGACGGCGATAGTCCCGACCAAGCGCGTTTACTTACAGCGCTAAAGGGACGGCGATAGTCCCGACCAAGCGCGTTTACTTACAGCGCTAAAGGGACGGCGATAGTCCCGACCAAGCGCGTTTACTTACAGCGCTAAAGGGACGGCGATAGTCCCGACCAAGCGCGTTTACTTTTAGCGATAAAGGGACGGCGATAGTCCCGACCAAGCGCGTTTACTTATAGCGCTAAAGGGACGTTAATAGTCCCGACCAAGCGCGTTTACTTATAGCGCTAAAGGGACGGCAATAGTCCCGACCAAGCGCTTTTACTTACAGCGCTAAAGGGACGGCAATAGTCCCGACCAAGCGCGTTTACTTATAGCGCTAAAGGGACGGCGATAGTCCCGACCAAGCGCGTTTACTTATAGCGCTAAAGGGACGGCAATAGTCCCGACCAAGCGCGTTTACTTATAGCGCTAAAGGGACGGTAATAGTCCCGACCAAGCGCGTTTACTTATAGCGCTAAAGGGACGTTAATAGTCCCGACCAAGCGCGTTTACTTATAGCGCTAAAGGGACGGCAATAGTCCCGACCAAGCGCTTTTACTTACAGCGCTAAAGGGACGGCGATAGTCCCGACCAAGCGCGTTTACTTATAGCGCTAAAGGGACGGCAATAGTCCCGACCAAGCGCGTTTACTTATAGCGCTAAAGGAGACTTTTAGCGTCAATAAGAACAACAAAGGCAGCTGACCAAGCGTCCATATTTTACGAGATGAGTGTGAGAACGTGTTGGAAGACAACAGGAGGGTTAACTAGAAAAGTGCCCGAGTCAGTGTGATCACGGCCTCAGTTACCTGCTGTAGTTGGTATCCTGTGCGTTGCATTAGCTCCCGTAGCGCTGCCTCCTTCTGCGTCCCCGCCAGTCCGTCCCCGCCTGCTTTCTGATTGGATTCCATTGGGTGTGATTGACAGCGATATGTAAATCAGGGAAATTAGCGGTGCTCACTGGAAAACCACAGAAAACAACAAGTCATTTACACTTCCACACATATCCAACTATAGTGTAGGGAACGCTCAAATTAGCTGTGCATTGTGGGTATTTTATGGTGGACTATATGCAAGGTGAATGACCCAAGTGTCTTTGCTAGTTTCCCGTCCAGCGCTCACATCGTTTAAACAGCAAATGCACCTGCACCCATCTGTGGCCCATGGCTGGTCTTACAGGGAGGTGTGTTCAGGTGCATTCTGGGCGTGCTGGTCTTACAGGGAGGTGTGTTCAGGTGCATTCTGGGCGTGCTGGTCTTACAGGGAGGTGTGTTCAGGTGCATTCTAGGCATGCTGGTCTTACAGGGAGGTGTGTTCAGGTGCATTCTAGGCATGCTGGTCTTACAGGGAGGTGTGTTCAGGTGCATTCTGGGCGTGCTGGTCTTACAGGGAGGTGTGTTCAGGTGCATTCTAGGCATGCTGGTCTTACAGGGAGGTGTGTTCAGGTGCATTCTGGGCGTGCTGGTCTTACAGGGAGGTGTGTTCAGGTGCATTCTGGGCGTGCTGGTCTTACAGGGAGGTGTGTTCAGGTGCATTCTGGGCGTGCTGGTCTTACAGGGAGGTGTGTTCAGGTGCATTCTGGGCGTGCTGGTCTTACAGGGAGGTGTGTTCAGGTGCATTCTGGGCGTGCTGGTCTTACAGGGAGGTGTGTTCAGGTGCATTCTGGGCGTGCTGGTCTTACAGGGAGGTGTGTTCAGGTGCATTCTGGGCGTGCTGGTCTTACAGGGAGGTGTGTTCAGGTGCATTCTGGGAGTATTGCTATCTTGAGGCAGCGGGAAGTGATGGCACCATTGACCAACAAAAACCTGGTCTGGAGTCAATAACGCAGCATTTCATTGTTATTTTAACAGAGCATTAGTACAATGCTCCTAGGCTCGTGCACAGCACGTGCACACTATGCTTGTTACACACACACGGACGCACACACACACACACACACACACACACACACACACACACACACACACACACACACACACACACA
>CM042334.1:936246-938746 GCA_023566125.1 Zingel zingel | reverse complement strand
GTAGCAGGGTGTAGCAGGGTGTAGCAGGGAGTAGCAGGCTGTAGCAGGGTGTAGCAGGGTGTAGCAGGGTGTAGCAGGGCACAGCAGAGCATAGCAGGGTGTAGCAGGGTGTAGCAGGGTGTAGCAGGGTGTAGGGAAGCAGGACCACGGTGACAGCTGCAACCGAGATCTTGGTGCCATCCTAATCCAAGGAAATATGCTGGAAAAAGAGACATAAGGACTCTAGAGCTAGGTTAGTAACAAGCATGTCTGGAGCTCCTCACTCCCTAACTATACGCTTATCAACGAGCAGGGATTTCACTTCATTCTTAAAAAAGTTAACTTTCCTCCTCAAAAAGTGCGGAAAAGACGGAAAAAACTTTTTGTCGCCTTTTATTTAGTTCATTTAGTAAAATGTGTGTCTGTGTTCAGGTTGTACCGGACGTTTAAAGACAGTAAATACCTGTACATGCTGATGGAGGCCTGTCTGGGAGGAGAGCTGTGGACCATTCTCAGAGACAGGTAACCACTTCACATCGTTCAGGTGATACCCGGCCCCAATCAGCTGATCACATCATGGAAACGGTCGTAGTACGTTAGCTCAATAACCCCTGACCCCAGACGTGTTGGAGGTGTCTGACAGTCTGTACCTCTTTTAGGGGATCGTTTGAAGACTCGACCACCCGTTTCTACACGGCGTGTGTGGTCGAGGCCTTCGCCTACCTGCACGCCAAAGGCATCATTTACAGAGACCTGAAACCCGAAAACCTCATCCTGGACAGCCGGGGATACGCCAAGCTGGTAACTCCACATCTCCTCATACACTACCTTTCATGGGAGCGTGCCTATGCATTTCTAAGATTCTTTTCAAAATTAGGCCCAATGGTCCCACAGCCCTATGTTCCCACAGTCCTATGGTCCCAGAGCCCTATGGTCCCACAGCCCTATGTCCCACAGCCCTATGTTCCCACAGCCCTATATTCCCACAGCCCTATGTTCCCACAGCCCTATGTTCCCACAGCCCTATGTTCCCACAGCCCTATGCTCCCACAGCCCTATGCTCCCACAGCCCTATGCTCCCACAGCCCTATGCTCCCACAGCCCTATGTTCCCACAGCCCTATGGTCCCACAGCCCAATGGTCCCACAGCCCTATGTTCCCACAGCCCTATGTTCCCACTGCCCTATGGTCCCACAGCCCTATGGTCCCACAGCCCTATATTCCCACAGCCCAATGTTCCCACAGCCCTATATTCCCACAGCCCTATGGTCCCACAGCCCTATATTCCCACAGCCCTATGGTCCCACAGCCCATTGTTCCCACAGCCCAATGTTCCCACAGCCCTATGTTCCCACAGCCCTATGTTCCCACAGCCCTATGTTCCCACAGCCCTATGTTCCCACAGCCCTATGTTCCCACAGCCCTATGCTCCCACAGCCCTATGCTCCCACAGCCCTATGTTCCCACAGCCCTATGGTCCCACAGCCCAATGGTCCCACAGCCCTATGTTCCCACAGCCCTATGTTCCCACTGCCCTATGGTCCCACAGCCCTATGGTCCCACAGCCCTATATTCCCACAGCCCAATGTTCCCACAGCCCTATATTCCCACAGCCCTATGGTCCCACAGCCCTATATTCCCACAGCCCTATGGTCCCACAGCCCATTGTTCCCACAGCCCAATGTTCCCACAGCCCTATGCTCCCACAGCCCTATGGTCCCACAGCCCTATGTTCCCACAGTCCTATGTTCCCACAGCCCTATGCTCCCACAGCCCTATGTTCCCACAGTCCTATGCTCCCACAGCCCTATGTTCCCACAGCCCTATGTTCCCACAGCTCTATGTTCCCACAGCCCTATGTTCCCACAGTCCTATGCTCCCACAGCCCTATGTTCCCACAGCCCTATGGTCCCACAGTCCTATGCTCCCACAGCCCTATGGTCCCACAGTCCTATGCTCCCACAGCCCTATGTTCCCACAGCCCTATGTTCCCACAGCCCTATGTTCCCACAGTCCTATGGTCCCACAGTCCTATGGTCCCACAGTCCTATGCTCCCACAGCCCTATGGTCCCACAGTCCTATGCTCCCACAGCCCTATGTTCCCACAGCCCTATGTTCCCACAGCCCTATGTTCCCACAGCCATATGGTCCCACAGCCCTATGTTCCCACAGCCCAATGTTCCCACAGCCCAATGTTCCCACAGCCCTATGTTCCCACAGTCCTATGGTCCCACAGTCCTATGGTCCCACAGTCCTATGCTCCCACAGCCCTATGGTCCCACAGTCCTATGCTCCCACAGCCCTATGTTCCCACAGCCCTATGTTCCCACAGCCCTATGTTCCCACAGTCCTATGCTCCCACAGCCCTATGTTCCCACAGCCATATGGTCCCACAGCCCTATGTTCCCACAGCCCAATGTTCCCACAGCCCAATGTTCCCACAGCCCTATGTTCCCACAGTCCTATGCTCCCACAGCCCTATGTTCCCACAGCCCTATGTTCCCACAGCCCTATGTTCCC
>CM042334.1:918746-931246 GCA_023566125.1 Zingel zingel | reverse complement strand
TGGGTGAATGCATGTTTGGTGGGTGAAATTAGAAAGCTAACGTTAGACAACGTGCAGCAGTCGACCTTTCGTCCACTCCACTCCCACCGTAGGGAGACTCAGAGAGAACAGCTGACCGCCCGGGAGAGGCTGTCTGGTTAACACCAGTTTTTAGCGGTGACTGTCCTTCCTTTGCCGTACCTGAAGTTACTCCATTCTGGCTGCTGTCTGTAGATTCCTTCATCACAACTCGTGTTCTTCCAGATGTTTGATACCAGATGTTGTAACAGCGGTGATGTTGTGTATTGTTTAGGGTCCTCGCCACCACCAGACTAATCAGCATTGCAGATTGAACATGTAGCTGGACTTGAACGGCCTTCTTTTGACTGAAAGTTCTGCCAAACATCACTTTTTCTGCTCCCCAGTTCCATTTCCACTTCCTCACAGCCGGCTGCATTGAACGCTCCACCTACGTTAACACCTTCCCGTAATCAACGGCGCCGTCATTACGGCGACCAGCGTAGCGCGCGGAGTGCAAGCGTAGGGTTCTGCAGAAACCCAACCCCGTCAAAAAGCCCAATATTCTGCCCAATCAGAAGCAGAATCCTGGATTCGGTGCATCCCGACTATTAACCGATTTGACTTTGACTTTGAATCAGCCAGTGGGCAGTCGGACTCAATGACCAATCTGATTGGTGGAGTGCTAGCCATTGACTAGCCAATCAGTGCACTTATGTTACAGCACTTACCGGAATTGGCGAGCGGGATGAGCGTGACGAACGGCTCTCAAAATCTGATGAAAATCTTTTAATCTGACCTTTGTCGATCTGAAATGAAGACAGATCCAGCAACTGCACGGCCTATTTCTCTCATATTTTCGTAAATGATGAGATCGTATTTTCCGAACGAGGCTCCATTATGGTCGGCTTTGAAATTCGGGACAAGCCAGACCCACGTGACACATCCGTCATTTCCAGTTTTCATTTTTTCGGCGACAACACAGATTAGCGCCGCCTGCTGTTATGGAGACGTATTACATCTCGTGCACGCCCAGAACGTACGATCAAGTCGGCGTCTCTTCGGTGTGTCCCGAGGCACTTTTTGGACCTCTGGGAGCCGACTGATCAGTCCGACTGGCTTTTCCGCCCACGGCCGGCCGTCGGGTTGGTGTGTCAGGGCTTTTAGACAGCTGTCAGAATCACTCCATCCAGAAAAATGTGCCCATGGGAAAGAAAGTAATTGCAATGCCTAGGAGTATTTCCTTTCAAAGTCTGAGCCTGGGATTCATTGTTTGTCTACAGCTGAACTTTGGGTATGCTTATCCATCAGCAGTCAGTCATGCTGCAAGTCCCAGTGGTGTAGTCTAATGTATTGTAATGGGTATATACTGTACTGTATATAAATATATTGGTCTTTGGGGGAGGGGGGGTCTGGGTGTCCTCCCAGAGCATCAAAGACTTAATTTCCTGCATTCGGATACACTTTCATGCACCAAATTATGGTAATACCTTTATTTAGCCTATGTGAAGTAGAAAAGCACAGATGACAATTCAAAATATATCACAAATATAATGCAAAGTATGTTGTTGCGTGTGAGAACGCATGCAACGTACGCTCAAGTCGGCGTCTCTTCGGTGTGTCCCGAGGCACTTTTTGGACCTCTGGGAGCCGACTGATCAGTCCGATTGGCTTGACTGCCGACGGTCGGCCGTCGGGTTGGTGTGTCAGGGCCTCTAGAACGCTGTCATAATCACTCCATCCAGAACAATTAAGTATTTTCTGGTGTATCCACAGGCTTAAATCTTAAAAAAGAGTTTTCAACTTGCTTGCTTCAGTCTGCAGGTGTGGAAGGTGTTTGACTCTGTGTTCTTCTGTCCAGGTTTCCTCTCCGACCGACACAAGCAACTTCGACAGTTTCCCGGAAGACACAGACGAGCCCCCACCGGACGACAACTCCGGATGGGATTATGACTTTTAGTCCAGCTCGCATCCAAACCCAAAGCCTGACACTTTTACGGCTGGCGTCAAAGACGACTTCTTTCACCGCCAGGCTGACTGAAGAAACAAGGATGAGCTTAATGTGCCATTTGGAGGACGTCCTACTTACCCACAGCGCCTACTGTGTCTTTGCTTGTGTTGATTAAAGCGTTGTTGGACCCCATAGGAATCAAACGCCCAAGTTTTGTAGCCACATTGTGTCCCCCAAGGAATTTGAGTACTGAGGAAACGGACTGGAGGTCTCCCGCTGATCAAACTTGTACTGTTTGTTCCCTTTAACCGGAGGAACCGTGAGCTGCAAACAAACGCCTGAAAGCTGGAAGAGAAAGGTGTTTGTAGGAATCAAATTCTCAATTGTCCGTAGCCACATTGTGTCCCCAAGGGATTTGAGTAAGCAGACGGCAGCAGATGGAGAAGGACTGGAGTTCTCTCGCTGATCTAACTGGTCCGGTTTGTTCCCTCTTAGGGTCGTTTTACAGTCGCCACACCCGAGCTGGCGCACGCCAATGTGACGTCAAAATGCGCGGCAGGATTTTGAGTGCGTATAGTGTGCATGTGCTGTGCACGAGCCTAGGAGCATTGTACTAATGCTCTGTTAAAATAACAATGAAATGCTGCGTTATTGACTTTAGACCAGGTTTTTGTTGGTCAATGGTGCCATCACTTCCCACTGCCTCAAGATAGCAATACTCCCAGAATGCACCTGAACACACCTCCCTGTAAGACCAGCACGCCCAGAATGCACCTGAACACCCCTCCCTGTAAGACCAGCACACCCAGAATGCACCTGAACACCCCTCCCTGTAAGACCAGCACACCCAGAATGCACCTGAACACACCTCCCTGTAAGACCAGCACGCCCAGAATGCACCTGAACACACCTCCCTGTAAGACCAGCACGCCCAGAATGCACCTGAACACACCTCCCTGTAGGGCCAGCATGCCCAGAATGCACCTGAACACACCTCCCTGTAAGACCAGCACGCCCAGAATGCACCTGAACACACCTCCCTGTAAGACCAGCACGCCCAGAATGCACCTGAACACACCTCCCTGTAAGACCAGCACGCCCAGAATGCACCTGAACACACCTCCCTGTAAGACCAGCACACCCAGAATGCACCTGAACACACCTCCCTGTAAGACCAGCACACCCAGAATGCACCTGAACACACCTCCCTGTAGGGCCAGCATGCCCAGAATGCACCTGAACACACCTCCCTGTAAGACCAGCACACCCAGAATGCACCTGAACACACCTCCCTGTAAGACCAGCACACCCAGAATGCACCTGAACACCCCTCCCTGTAAGACCAGCACGCCCAGAATGCCCCTGAACACACCTCCCTGTAAGACCAGCACGCCCAGAATGCACCTGAACACACCTCCCTGTAAGACCAGCACGCCCAGAATGCACCTGAACACACCTCCCTGTAAGACCAGCACACCCATAATGCACCTGAACACCCCTCCCTGTAAGACCAGCACGCCCAGAATGCACCTGAACACACCTCCCTGTAAGACCAGCACGCCCAGAATGCACCTGAACACACCTCCCTGTAAGACCAGCACGCCCAGAATGCACCTGAACACACCTCCCTGTAAGACCAGCACGCCCAGAATGCACCTGAACACCCCTCCCTGTAAGACCAGCAAGCCCAGAATGCACCTGAACACACCTCCCTGTAGGGCCAGCACGCCCAGAATGCACCTGAACACACCTCCCTGTAAGACCAGCACGCCCAGAATGCACCTGAACACACCTCTATTTTTGTCAGCGGCGAGCAACAAAGCCAAAACAGGAAGTATGGACGAGCTCAAGGGCAACTAGGTGCCAGGACTCTCAGAGTAACTGCAGGTCTCTCTTGTAAACGTTTGAGTAGCTCATCCAATCAAATCCAAGCATTGACGTCAATGCTGCTGCCAGTTCTGCCGTTGTTTACCTTTTTCTCCTTCTTCTAGTCCGTAGAAAGAGCAAAGTCGGTAGCCTTTCCTCGTTAGCGCCACCTCTGTTCAGGAGAAGACTGCAGCTAGTGTCACGACCACCAGCGCCAGTATAAACAGTTACGGCGCTCCCATGACGTCACATTTGCGTGCGACCGGTCGGCTCTGGCGAGCATACCGCAGGTTTACCTGGAGAAACCGTAAGCTACCAGAACACCTTAGAGCTGCAAGAGGAAGGGGAGGTTCAAGGATGAATCAACAGTTTGTTTCCAAGACCAGGGCCACTTCAAGCCTCTCAGAGTTGTTAAAAGGTCTTTGAAATCTCACGTAATGCATGCCTGGTTCAAAGGGGTTCAAGCATGTTCTTAACTTTTACGACCTGAGAAAGTTATCCTCCAGATTTTAAGGCGCTGACACTCCAACGCGATAATCGGCCGTCTGACAGTCTGTCGGTCGGTGACTCGAGTCTGTTCGGTGTGTTCCGTGCCGTCGGCTTTAATTTGGGCCGATTTGACTTGGAATTGAATCGGCCAGTGGGCAGTCGGACTCAATGATCAATCTGATTGGTGGAGTGCTAGCCCTTGACTAGCCAATCAGTGCACTTATGTTACAGCACTTACCGGAAATGACGAGCAGGATGAGCTTGACGAACGGCTCTTAAAGTCTGATGATGATCTGTTAACCTGACCTTTGTTGATCTGAAATGAAGACAGATTCAGCGACTGCACGGCCTATTTCTCTCTTAACATGTTCTCAGGAACATGTTTCGGTGAACTATTTCAGTCCAATATGAGATCGGATTCTGAACAAGACGCCATTATGGTCGGCTTTGAAATTCGGGAGAAGCCAGACCACGTGACACATCCGTCATTTCAGATTAGCGCCGCCTGCTGTTATGGAGATGTATTACGTCTCGCGCATGCTCAGAACGTACGCTCAAGTCGGTGTCTCTTTGGTGTGTCCCGAGGCACTTTTTGGACCTCTGGGAGCCGACTGATCAGTCCGACTGGCTTTCTTAGTGAGTTTACTGCGTACCACGTGGACTACACCAATGGTAAGTCCTATATATTGCTGCAAGACAATGTCTTTAAATCAGTCTTAAGGCCGTTACACACCAACCAGACGGCCGACCGTCGGCAGTAAAGCCAGCGTGACTGATCAGTCTCCCCGAGTTGGTCCAAAAAGTTCCTCAGAACACCGAAGATACGAGACGTAATACGTCTCCATAACAGCAGGCGGCGCTAATCTGGATTGTCGCCCAAAGAATTCAAACCGGCAGCTGATTGGACGAACGCGTCACGTGGGTCTGGATGCTGCTTCCGGATTTTGGATTTTTCAACCGGCCATTACTGGCGACTCGTTCAGAATCCGATCTCATATTGTCCTAAAATAGTTCACCGTAACGTGTTCCTGAGAACATGTTAAGAGAGGAATAGGCCGTGCAGTCGCTGAATCTGTCTTCATTTCAGATCAACAAAGGTCAGGTTAACAGATCTTCATCAGATTTTGAGACACTCTAGTCACGCTCATCCCGCTCGCCATTTCCGGGTGAGTCCCGACTGCCCTGTCTCTGACTGAACATGTCAAATCGGCCCAAATGAAGGCCGATGGCACGGGACACACCGAACAGACTTGAGTCACTGACCTCGCCAGACGGTCCGACAGCCGATTGTCCGTCTGGTGTGTAGCTGCCTTTAGAGTAACTCATATGTGGTCCTACTTTGGGTAAAAGGGTACAAGCATGTTCTTAACATTATCTTGACAGCCTCTGCTCATGTCAAGTGTCCTGCCACCTTTGACCCGTACGAGTGAGATCATGCTTCTGCTGCCTGTCCTGTGATATCTGTAATTAGGGTTTTGTGTAGAGATGCACCGATAGACCGGCCGGTGACCGGAACTGGCCGGTTTCCACGTGCTCGGCCATGACCGGCGACCGGCAGGTCAGTCTGACATATGCTGATCTCATGCCGGTCAACGCTCCAATTAACTGCCAACATAAGTTCTACCAGTTACAGTTCTCAAGGACGCACGCACACACGGACGCCACAGCACGCTCTCTTCTTCCTTTCTCTTAACTTCTCCGCCGTGTGTGGCGTACCCGCTCGCGGTGTGAAGGCGTGTCGGCGCTATTCTCCCACATGTAGGAACCTGGTGAATTAACCTGCAACATGTCAGCTGTTTGGGGTTCTTCAGCGTGAGCAGAAGATAACAAGTTTGCAATATGCAACAGCTGCAAGGAAAGAGTAGGGCGTGGAGGGACCACACCAACAACCCAGATCACATTTCTTTAGTTGATATTGGACGTGAAGAGAAGGAAATGGTTCTAACATTGACCTTTAGATGTGTGTGAATGTCCCACACCAGGAGTCATTGATATAGTTCTATTTCATAGTGATCCATTATCTGTTCTAACATGTTCTATTAAAGAAAAGATCGGAAAATCGGAATCGGCTAAAATCGGTCGGTATCGGCTGGCCTAACTCAAAGGAAATCGGAAATCGGAAATCGGAATCGGCCTAGAAAGTTGTAATCGGTGCATCTCTAGTTTTGTGGTTTCTGGAGGCGGTTCTGGTGGCATTTTTGGACCCTTTCAACCCAAGTTTTGGCTCTCTGAGAGTCGACCAGAGGAGCGACATTTGGGCCAAACACAGACCACAGGAGAAAAGATGTAAGACTGAACAAGCAAACTCCGTGTTGCCTTCATTGTCATTTCAGTTTCGGGAACTTCCAAATCCAAAGACAGAAAGCCCTTTTTAGATGTTTTTGGGTCCTCACTGGATGATGCATGGAAGTTGAGAACATTCCTACTGTTAACCCCCGTGGTGTCTTCCCCTTCGACCGTGATGCAACTCAAAATGTAAAAAAAACAACATTTTGGTCGTCTTTTTTGACATTTTTGTCACTTTTTTCGAAGTTTCTGTCAATATTTTTCTGCGCTTTTTGACGTTTTATTTTCAAGCTTTTGCCATGTTTTGGTCACTTGATGTTTTGGAAGATCATCCTGACATTTTTGTCACTTTTTTTCGATGTTTTTGACATTTTTTTCCTACATTTTCTCAACGTTCTCTTATCAATTCTTCCTTTCATGCTGTAAAATGTAATAAAACACCCAAATTCAAAGAAAGTAGTGAGCTGATCATGTATTTAACTTGTGAAGAGCATCACAGGGAACCATCCACGTTATTTTGTTTTAAAATTTGGTTGAAAGAAACCCAAAATGGGTCAGAAGACAACAGGAGGGTTAATATTAGAATTGCCGTTAGCGGCCATTTTCACCGCCAGATTCCAAACTCTATAATCTCTCATTATAAATACCTAATTGTGATATTAAAGTGCCCGTATTATGAAAAGAAATCACTTTTTCTGATATTTGGGGTGTTATTTTGTGTCTCTGGTGCTTCCACACGCATGCAGACTTTGATAAAGACCATCCCTGCTGTTCTGAGTGAGATCTGGTGTCTGAATGTGTCCTGCCTTCAGTCTCCGGGTGAGCTGGTCAACATCTGCACGGCTTTCTACGTCACTAGCCGAGACGAGGGGGCTAGGGGGCTAACCGTTAGCATGCTAGCTCGTTCTCAATGGCAAAACACTGCTACAACACACACTAGTTCACCCTAATCTCCAGAAGAACTACTTCCATGTCCCTGTTCTGCAGGTGTTCACCACAAAGTTGGAAGTGCGCCCTCGTATAGAAGAAGTCTCCCGGCTAATCCTGCCTTGTTCTACTGAAGTTGGAGGAACAGCTAGCTAGCTCATGTAGTCCTTACCTAGCTACTGAGCATGTAGTCCTTACCTAGCTACTGAGCATGTGATCTTACCTAGCTACTGAGCATGTGATCTTACCTAGCTACTGAGCATGTGGTCTTACCTAGCTACTGAGCATGTGGTCTTACCTAGCTACAGAGCATGTGATCTTACCTAGCTACTGAGCATGTGGTCTTACCTAGCTACTGAGCATGTGATCTTACCTAGCTACTGAGCATGTGGTCTTACCTAGCTACTGAGCATGTGCTCTTACCTAGCTACTGAGCATGTGGTCTTACCTAGCTACTGAGCATGTGCTCTTACCTAGCTACTGAGCATGTGTGACTGCCAACAAAGATGTTACAGCAGTGAGAGGTCTCACTCTGTAGCTACACCAGAGACCTGAACACAGGGTGAAAAGAGGAGCTGCAGCAATGAGCAGAACAACAAAAATATGGTGAAAATTAAACCATGTTAACCTATTCTGGTACAACCTCAAAATACAATTATGAACCTGAAAATGAGCAGAATATGGACACGTTAATGCATGTATTGTGTTTACAGAGTCTGGCTTTGCCTTCGGGCCATCGGTGATGCCCGCACTTGTTACTCAAGACCGCTTTTGACATTTCTCTGATAGAGACGATGATAGTTACTAAGCAACCAGTATACATCTTCTACCGCGAATATCCGAGCGGTCGATATGACCACATATGGCCAAAATAGGTAAAAGTGATTGTATTTACTTTGCATTTTGTGTAATGTGTACAAAAACAATTTCAAATGAAAATATAGACTCTTTTAGGGAATGTCAGGTACCAGGAGGATAGTATTTTTTACATACACACTACCGGTCAAAAGTTTGGGGTCACTTAGAAATGTCCGTTCCAGACAGAATACCAGCTGAGATCAGCTGCACTGTGATTAATCAGGGCAGCAGTTATCAGATTACATCATGTGATGACATCATGTGATGACATCATGTCTAAATGCTTCTTGGCCTGTTGGAGACAGAAGTGGCTGAAGAAAGGCTTGAATCCATGCTTTCTGGTCTAAAGGTCATACCCAAATTAAAAGTGGTCCAGCTCCCAGATACTCTGACCCTCTGGGGTGAGCCTGGTATCGTTGGAAAGGTAACTCTCTCTAGTTGTTGTTCCCAGTGTCAGGGTGATTCTAGGCCTTACTGACAGAGTTACAGAGGCTAGAATGGAGGCTTTTTATTTCCATCTGTGAAATTATTAGAATCCACTGCTGTAAGCACATCTGGCAGCTGACAGACAGCTCAGGGCATCAGCCCCACGTCTCAGCTCACTGCAGGAAACACGGAGCCAAAAGACTCCAAAATGGATTTCATATTTCTTTCTACAGATATGTCTGTGCATTTATTTATTTCCATTTGAAAAGTGCAAAGAAAAAAGTCAAAAAACTACAAAATACAACACTTCTCAAATACTCAAACACACCCCCATCCATCACCTTTCACACACACACACACACACACACACACACACACACACACACACACACATCCATCCATCACCTTTCCAGTGATACCAGGCTCACCCCAGAGGGTCAGAGTATCTGGGAGCTGGACCACTTTTAATTTGGGTATGACCTTTAGACCAAAAAGCATGGATTCAAGCCTTTCTTCAGCCACTTCTGTCTCCAACAGTCCAGAAGCCTTCAGACATGATGTCATCACATGATGTCATCACGTGATGTCATCACATGATGTAATCTGATAACTGCTGCCCTGATCAAACACAATGCAGCTGATCTCAGCTGCTATTCTGTCTGGAACGGACATTTCTAAGTGACCCCAAACTTTTGACCGGTAGTGTACATTTCACAGCCTGGTCTCAGAGAAATCCGTGAAATGATCACGAACTGTTAACAAGCGCATTACGTGGTGTGAAAATTACGCGTGGCCGCCACGGAAAACAATGCCAATGTAAAGTCAATGAGAAGATGACGTAGCATGAAGAGCGACTACGGTATTGGTGCCAATCCGGTTAAAAAAAAGACAATACATACACAGGAACATACAGTACACAAAAGACAATCACATAGACAATCATTCAGACCAGTAAGAAGCTGTGAAGACCTTGTGCTATTGCAACTTCCCATAGTGCCTGGTGCAGTCTATAAAGTCCACTTAGTCCAGGTTTACTCTGCAAGGTGCCTGAGCATTAAGGAGCCTAACTGTACGTCCACGCCGTCGCCGACTTGAGCTGCAAAGAAGCTCTGGCCGCCCGGTCAAGGACGCTGGTCAGAAAGTTCGGGGAAGCTGTTTGAGGCTTTTACCGCTCTGACGTAGCAGCGTTCGATGTTCAATCACGGACAAAGCTCAAGCAGCCGCTGCACGGCCAACACATTGACACTAGAGACCTTTTATGAATGACTGTATAATGACAGAATGTGTATTGGTTGTTGGTGGCAGCGGTGTCTGTTAGCAGTCGCCAACTGTTGATCCGTGCAGGACTATACCGTGAGCGGACTGTTTAGAGACCGTGAGACGATAGAGCGGCCGGTGACCGGGATTGGCCGGTTTCCACGTGCTCGGCCATGACCGGCGACCGGCAGAAAATGGGATTCATTCACTGGCTCTTCTCCTAGTTCACATAGTTCGCTTTTAAATCTACCAACTTCAAAATGTATATTCAATGATTATAAAGTACACTAACTCCAAGTTGTACTTCATACAGAGAGTAAGAAACACCCCTTTGACACCACATAGCACTTTCTGGAGTCACTGTGGTGTCCACCTGGTGTTAGCATCTTTCCTCTAATTATATTCATCATCAATTCATCTGAATTCATTGTCATTTTGCGGGCTTTTGTTTGGCTGCAGTACCACTATCCGCCTGAACTGTTCTGATGCGCCGGCGGGGGCGCTGTTTCACCGAAAACACAAATATCACTGAAAACAAATGGGAAGGAAATGTAAAAATCTAAATTTTGTTCAATTAAAAGTGAGAACGCTTCACGATTGGGCGTGTCATCCTTGCACAGGGCCATGCTAATCTTCTCTGTATCGTTCCCATTTTATTACATGTACTACAAATTGTAATACATACACTTACAGCTACTTCATGTTATTTAAATAGGCGAGAGCTCAATGAAGTTAAAGCCAGGGTTCAGCTCAGACAAGTGACAGGTTAATGCCTAAAAAGACAGCACATAACATCAGCCTGAAGCCTGAGTACTGGTGTACTCTTTTCTGTGTATAAATTGGGTTTAGGGACCAGTGTAAAGGTCTGATCGTGCAGAGCTGAAAAGGATTGTGGGATTTTTATGCAAAGCATGCATAACTTTTTATTTATTTTTATAAACATTTTATTATATTTTCATTTTTATTCATTTTTTTATTTCAAACAGCTGTTACTACAAGGAGTGGTAGATGTGACAGACACGGTTGTGTAAAATGATATCTTTCATTTAGATATTATTCCACTCTGAACGTCACACACACGTTTTCATGAGAGTGTAGTTCTGTTAACTGGCCGCCAGGGGTCGGTTTGTTTGTGACGGTTTTTAACCGTGCTGTGTACATAGGGGAGTGATGGCGACGCTATACGTGAGTGCTATTTTCACTAAAAACTTGGTCATTTTGAATAAATGTAGTGATGATTCCTTTGCCGAATTCCTCCAAAGATCCCAAGAAGTTGGAGGATACTTTCAAATCGTTTGAGAAGCTTGTTTCAGTTGCACATAAACCAGGTTACGTAAATTCACATAATTTGTAAATGAAGTCTGGTGCGCCTTTTCACAAACTGCTGCCAAAAGCAGACCCTGTTGTGTTATTTTCACTAAACATTTTGAATGAATGTATTGATGCAAATAATGTCACGTTGTGTGTGTGTGTTACAAGTCGTCAGCCCCAATCAACAGCTGTGTGGAATGTAGCGTATAGCTAGCGATGTAAACGGCAAACGTGTTCCGCTTACAATTCGGACATTTTAGCGTTTATTTTGATTTTCGGCAATCTTTCAAACTTCGTAAACATGACAAACGGACTTTATCTACATGTAGAGGTTGTAATGAGTAATTCGGCATAGATACATAACTCATTAAATGGAAATACATTAGATTAAAATTGATAATGTATGTTTGGTTTCGCTGTCAGTTAATGCTCCTGGTGTAATAGAACCTCTAACATTTGTAATAAAATGTAAGTTACTTTCAAATATATGTCTTGATTTTGAGGATTATTTCTTGGCCGAATTCCTCCAAAGATCCCCAGAGGTTGGAGGATACTTTAAAGTCGTTTGAGAAGCTTGTTTTAGTTGTACATCAACGTGGTTACGTAAATTCAAATAACTTGTTAAAGAAGTCTGGCGCAACACACACACACACACAGAAACAGACACACACACACACACACACACTTGTTCGTCTCGTAGTTCTGATGGAGAACATTTTTGTAAACGGATCAGATTTGACCCGAGGACAACAGGAACCTTTGACTTTAACTGCAGGTGTGTGTGTGTCTGTGTCTGTGTGTGTGTGTGTGTGTGTGTGTCTGTGTGTCTGTCTGTCTGTCTGTCTGTGTGTGTGTGTGTGTGTGTGTGTGTGTCTGTCTCTGTGTCTGTGTGTGTGTCTGTGTGTGTCTGTGTGTGTGTGTGTGTGTGTGTGTGTGTATAATACGTTAGATTAATAGATATCATTTGTGTTTGTAACTATTTGTAATGAAAGTGTGTGTTATTTTGAAATATTTCGTTGCTGAATTCATCCGAAGGCCCAGAGTATATATTAATATTTACAATATGATTCAAAAGCAAGAGTCCAGCTCCGGCACACTCTGACACATTATGGGATGTTCAAGGGTTGAACTG
>CM042334.1:911246-913746 GCA_023566125.1 Zingel zingel | reverse complement strand
TAGGGACCACTAAGGTCTATATAAAGAGACTTCAGATACAGTATTAGGGGACCACTAAGGTCTATATAAAGAGACTTCAGATACAGTATTAGGGACCACTAAGGTCTATATAAAAGAGACTTCAGATACAGTATTAGGGACCACTAAGGCCTATATAAAGAGACTTCAGATACAGTATTAGGGACCACTAAGGTCTATATAAAAGAGACTTCAGATACAGTATTAGGGGACCACTAAGGCCTATATAAAAGAGACTTCAGATACAGTATTAGGGGACCACTAAGGCCTATATAAAAGAGACTTCAGATACAGTATTAGGGACCACTAAGGTCTATATAAAAGAGACTTCAGATACAGTATTAGGGACCACTAAGGCCTATATAAAGAGACTTCAGATACAGTATTAGGGACCACTAAGGTCTATATAAAAGAGACTTCAGATACAGTATTAGGGACCACTAAGGTCTATATAAAAGAGACTTCAGATACAGTATTAGGGACCACTAAGGTCTATATAAAGAGACTTCAGATACAGTATTAGGGGACCACTAAGGTCTATATAAAGAGACTTCAGATACAGTATTAGGGGACCACTAAGGTCTATATAAAGAGACTTCAGATACAGTATTAGGGACCACTAAGGTCTATATAAAAGAGACTTCAGATACAGTATTAGGGACCACTAAGGCCTATATAAAAGCATCCAAACAGCACCATGTCATGGTTTAAACTTGAGACTTGTTCTTCTTCTGTCTCTGTTTGTCTGCAGGTGTCGGGGTCCAGACCGGGCCGAGGGCTCGGAGGACCCGGCCTGCCCCCCCAACATCGAGTCCCTCACCAGACACATCCAGGCCCTGAAGAAGAAGGTCCGCCGGTTCGAGGACCAGTTTGAACAGGAGATGAACTACCAGGTGCGGTCTCCCCGTAGACCAGCTGTTAGTTGGACTGGCTTTGAATTATTTCGTCCTTTTGACACTTTTGTTGCTTGCCTCGTTGTGTGGGCAGATATTGTTGTTTACTCCTCGTTGTGTAGGCAGATATTGTTGTTTACTCCTCGTTGTGTAGGCAGATGTTGTTGTTTACTCCTCGTTGTGTGGGCAGATGTTGTTGTTTACTCCTCGTTGTGTAGGCAGATATTGTTGTTTACTCCTCGTTGTGTAGGCAGATGTTGTTGTTTACTCCTCGTTGTGTGGGCAGATGTTGTTGTTTACTCCACGTTGTGTAGGAAGATGTTGTTGTTTACTCCTCGTTGTGTAGGCAGATGTTGTTGTTTACTCCTCGTTTTGTAGGCAGATGTTGTTGTTTACTCCTCGTTGTGTGGGCAGATGTTGTTGTTTACTCCTCGTTGTGTAGGAAGATGTTGTTGTTTACTCCTCGTTGTGTAGGCAGATGTTGTTTACTCCTCGTGTAGGAAGATGTTGTTGTTTACTCCTCATTGTGTAGGAAGATGTTGTTGTTTACTCCTCGTTGTGTAGGAAGATGTTGTTGTTTACTCCTCGTTGTGTAGGAAGATGTTGTTGTTTACTTCTCGTTGTGTGGGCAGATGTTGTTGTTTACTTCTCGTTGTGTGGGCAGATGTTGTTGTTTACTCCTCGTTGTGTGGGAAGATGTTGTTGTTTACTCCTCGTTGTGTAGGCAGATGTTGTTGTTTACTCCTCGTTGTGTAGGAAAATGTTGTTGTTTACTCCTCGTTGTGTAGGAAAATGTTGTTGTTTACTCCTCGTTGTGTAGGCAGATGTTGTTTACTCCTCGTTGTGTAGGAAAATGTTGTTGTTTACTCCTCGTTGTGTAGGCAGATGTTGTTGTTTACTCCTCGTTGTGTGGGCAGATGTTGTTGTTTATTCCTCGTTGTGTAGGAAGATGTTGTTGTTTACTCCTCGTTGTGTAGGCAGATGTTGTTGTTTACTCCTCGTTGTGTAGGCAGATGTTGTTGTTTACTCCTCGTTGTGTAGGCAGATGTTGTTGTTTACTCCTCGTTGTGAAGGAAGATGTTGTTGTTGTTTACTCCTCGTTGTGTAGGAAGATGTTGTTGTTTACTCCTCGTTGTGTAGGAAGATGTTGTTGTTTACTCCTCGTTGTGTAGGAAGATGTTGTTTACTCCTCGTTGTGTAGGCAGATGTTGTTGTTTACTCCTCGTGTAGGAAGATGTTGTTGTTTACTCCTCGTTGTGTAGGAAGATGTTGTTGTTTACTCCTCGTTGTGTAGGAAGATGTTGTTGTTTACTCCTCGTTGTGTAGGAAGATGTTGTTGTTTACTCCTCGTTGTGTAGGAAGATGTTGTTGTTTACGCCTCGTTGTGTAGGAAGATGTTGTTGTTTACTCCTCGTTGTGTAGGAAGATGTTGTTGTTTACTCCTCGTTGTGTAGGAAGATGTTGTTGTTTACTCCTCGTTGTGTGGGCAGATGTTGTTGTTTACTCCTCGTTGTGTGGGCAGATGTTGTTGTTTACTCCTCGTTGTGTAGGAAGATGTTGTTGTTTACTCCTCGTTGTGTGGGCAGATG
>CM042334.1:888746-901246 GCA_023566125.1 Zingel zingel | reverse complement strand
TAATAATAATATAATGTCTAATATCTA
This sequence comes from Zingel zingel, assembly GCA_023566125.1. NCBI lineage: Eukaryota > Metazoa > Chordata > Actinopteri > Perciformes > Percidae > Zingel > Zingel zingel. The sequence goes on along the minus strand of CM042334.1, from coordinate 901,219 downwards.
GTAATGCATCAGCAATAATAATAATAATAATAATAATAATATAATGTCTAATCTCTAGTAATGCATCAGCTATAATAATAATAATAATAATAATATAACGTCTAATCTCTAGTAATTCATCAGCAATAATAATAATAATAATAATAATAATAATATAATGTCTAATCTCTAGTAATTCATCAGCAATAATAATAATAATAATAATAATAATAATATAACGTCTAATCTCTAGTAATGCATCAGCAATAATAATAATAATAATAATAATAATAATATAACGTCTAATCTCTAGTAATGCATCAGCAATAATAATAATAATAATATAACGTCTAATCTCTAGTAATGCATCAGCTATAATAATAATAATAATAATAATAATAATAATAATAATATAACGTCTAATCTCTAGTAATGCATCAGCAATAATAATAATAATAATAATAATAATAATATAATGTCTAATCTCTAGTAATGCATCAGCTATAATAATAATATTAATAATAATAATAATAATATGTCTAATCTCTAGTAATGCATCAGCTATAATAATAATAATAATAATAATAATAATAATAATAATATAATGTCTAATCTCTAGTAATGCATCAGTAATAATAATAATAATAATAATAATAATAATAATAATAATAATAATAATATGTCTAATCTCTAGTAATGCATCAGTAATAATAATAATAATAATAATAATAATAATATAATGTCTAATCTCTAGTAATGCATCAGCTATAATAATAATAATAATAATAATAATAATAATAATATAATGTCTAATCTCTAGTAATTCATCAGCTATAATAATAATAATAATAATAATAATAATAATAATAATAATAATATAATGTCTAATCTCTAGTAATGCATCAGCAATAATAATAATAATAATAATAATAATAATAATATGTCTAATCTCTAGTAATGCATCAGTAATAATAATAATAATAATAATAATAATAATAATAATAATAATAATAATAATGTCTAATCTATAATATTGCATCAGCTTTACCCCGTTTCTGCTGCGACAGACCAAACCAAAACCATACAAGCAAATATAATGACTAATATAATATATCACCACACACACACACACACACACACACACACACACACACACACACACACACACACACACACACACACACACACACAGACACACACACACACACACAGACACACACACACACACAGACACACGCGCACACACACACACACACACACACACACACACACAGACACACAGACACACACACACACACACACACACACACACAGACACACGCGCACACACACACACACACACACACACACACACACAGACACACAGACACACACACACACACACACACACACACACACACACACACACACACACACACACACACACACACACACACACACAGACACACACACACACACAGACACACACACACACACACAGACACACACACACACACAGACACACACACACACACACACAGACACACACACACACACACAGACACACACACACACACACAGACACACACACACACACACAGACACACACACACACACAGACACACGCGCACACACACACACACACACACACACACACACACACACACACACACACACACACAGACACACAGACACACACACACACACACACACACACAGAGAGACACCCCCCCCCCCCCCCCCCCCCCTCTGTTGTACTTGCTGAGACTTGTTGTGTGTGACCTCCAGGATCTGCCAGAAGGAGGACCGGACTCCGATGAAGGAGGAATACCAGGAGTACAAACAGCTGAAAGCTAAACTCCGTCTGCTGGAAGTCCTCCTCAGCAAACAGGAAGTCCCCAGATCCATGTGACAGGAAACAGGAAGTCTCCACACCAACGTGACAGGAAACTGAAGCGGCCAAAAGCCCTGAAACGTCACAGCGGAGGCTAGCGGAGGCTAGCGGAGGCTAGCGGAGGCTAACGTAGCTCCGACTCAGCTACTGCGTCTACAGTATGTCGTTTCAGAGCCTGGGATTGGCCGACAGTTGAACAAGTCACTCCAAATGTTTGTGTACAACAGGAAATACACTTCCACTTCCTGTCCAAACTGTGAACACTGTAAATACTCCAGAGAAGTTTTTTAAAGCACAGAAAAAGTTCAGTCTTGACTGCATGTCTGGATTATTTTGTACAGCTCGATGAGTGTCTGATTGGACAACAATCCCTGAAACTGGTCCAGAATTAGACAATAGACAAGCTGTAATGTAACCCTACAGGACTAATCACCAAACGCACCAGACTCCATGTAAATAATCAGGACTTTTAGCGTGTATAGAGCCAGCATATCTCCACCAGACTCCATGTAAATAATCAGGACTTTTAGCGTGTATAGAGCCAGCATATCTCCACCAGACTCCATGTAAATAATCAGGACTTTTAGCGTGTATAGAGCCAGCATATCTCCACCAGACTCCATGTAAATAATCAGGACTTTTAGCGTGTATAGAGCCAGCATATCTCCACCAGACTCCATGTAAATAATCAGGACTTTTAGCGTGTATAGAGCCAGCATATCTCCACCAGACTCCATGTAAATAATCAGGGCTTTTAGCGTGTATAGAGCCAGCATATCTCCCCCAGACTCCATGTAAATAATCAGGACTTTTAGCGTGTATAGAGCCAGCATATTTCCACATGTAAATGGGTGAATTAAGGGTTTATTTCAACCAGACCAGAGTGGTGATTGTTGGAACAGTGGAAAGATGAACCAAGACGGCTTTTGATAGTTTTATTTAGTTTCTGTCCCCTTTGAATGAAGTGTGTTTTACGATGATAAAAGTCCTGATTATTTACATGGAGTCTGGTGGGCGCTAACTAAACAGGGTCCAGGTTGAAGTTCCCTTTACATGTTTCCTCCATCCTTTTTTGATTTTAACGGACCAAAATGTGTGTGTGTGTGTGTGTGTGTGTGTGTGTGTGTGTGTGTGTGTGTGTGTGTGTGTGTGTGTGTGTGTGTGTGTGTGTGTGTGTGTGTGTGTGTGTGTGTGATGTAGAAGCTGTTGTCGTGTTCGTATATCTGTGTGTATAAATGTTGATTTTTCAATGTATTTTTTAATCAGAATATAAAAGAAATCATAAAAAAGGAGAATTATTATTTTTTTTAACATTTTCTGACTTTTTAGATTCTTTTGTTGCTTTTTCCATTATTTTATTTTTTAATAATAATAAATTGAATGTGTGTATATATATATATATATATATATATATATATATATATATATATATATATATATATATATATATATATATATATATATATATATCTAGGAGGAGGGCTCTACACCAATCACAACCGTTGAGGCGGGCTTTACGCGACGACGATAGCGTTTACATTCATGCGTCACCCGGATCGTTGCTCTGATTGGTTGAAGGACTATCCAGTGGCGCCCAGAGACATTTGAGCGCTTGATTAGGACAATGCACATTAATCAACATTTCTGTAAGTCTGCAGTCAGCTATTTTTCCACTGTAGTCCTAATTACCCAGCATGCATGTCTTTATGGTGGGAAGAAACCCATGCAAACACTGGGAGAACGTGCAAACTCCACACAGAAAGGCCGGGATTCAAACCCACAACCTTCTTGCTGTGAGGCAGAAGTGTTAACCACTGAGCTGCAACCGTTCCCAGAGCTGTAACTGAGGAGGGTCTGGGGTCAACCAGGCTAGAAAAAAGCATAAAAGCGTCCAAAGTTTTGGGCTTTCTTTTTGAACATTTCCTGAACTGGACTCAGAAACTACTCTTCCTCCCCGGAGCTCAGACTTCCTCCGCGGAGCTCAGACTCAGTCTTCCTCCCCGGAGCTCAGACTTCCTCCGCGGAGCTCAGACTTCCTCCCCGGAGCTCAGTCTTCCTCCCCGGAGCTCAGTCTTCCTCCGCGGAGCTCAGACTTCCTCCCCGGAGCTCAGTCTTCCTCCCCGGAGCTCAGTCTTCCTCCGCGGAGCTCAGACTTCCTCCCCGGAGCTCAGTCTTCCTCCCCGGAGCTCAGACTCAGTCTTCCTCCCCGGAGCTCAGTCTTCCTCCCCGGAGCTCAGACTTCCTCCCCGGAGCTCAGACTCAGACTTCCTCCCCGGAGCTCAGACTTCCTCCCCGGTGCTCAGACTTCCTCCCCGGAGCTCAGTCTTCCTCCCCGGAGCTCAGTCTTCCTCCCCGGAGCTAAGACTTCCTCCGGTTTCCTGCTGTCAGCTGTTAACCTCTCCGTGCACGTCTGCTCTGATGCTGCTGTGATGATTCGTAACTGGCCCCGTGGTGGTGGTTGTCGTTGTTGTCGTTGTTGTTGTCGTTGTTGTTGTTGTTGCTGCTTGACAAGTTTCTACACAGACGAGTTTGAAATAAATATTTTTGCAAAAACATTTCTGTAATTCTTTATTGATTGAAAACTTACAACACGATCTGAAGATCTGAGATCAGAAATGATTGCTCCTAAAGTCGCTCAATAGAACAAGACATATATACATACAGTATACAGCTGTACTACTACTACTACTACTAATACTGTATAATATACAGCAGAAGAACATGTTTTTAGATCCTAGATGCATCTTTATATTCATGTTCGTGGCTGTATCTTTGAGCTTGGCCGTCAGACGAATCGTAGATCTCACTGATAGTAGAAGCTGGCGGTGACTCTGAAGACATCGGACGTGCCTTGGTACGGCGTGATGACGGCTTGCAGGCCTTTCCTCTGTCTGTGGTGTCCGAAGTGTCTGATCCTGTAGGAGCCGCTGGGGGCCGACAGCGGGATGTGCCACTCCACGGTCGAGTTACTCTGCTGGTTGGAGCCCTTCAGCCAGTGGAACCTGCAGAGACGAAGGTCGGTGTTCAAACAGGGCTGGCCCCAATGTTTACTCAAAAGCCCTGAATGTTTGAGGGCTGTACGTTAACTTTGTTGTCGGTAACGGTGCCAAAAACGTTGGAAAAAATAGACGAAACTGTCGGAAAAGGCGACAAAAGTTGAAAGGTGTATCTACGTGTGTGTGTGTGTGTGTGTGTGTGTGTGTGTGTGTGTGTGTGTGACTAAATGTTGCATTCACTAGAAAATGGTAAACCTCATGGTGCATTCAAAGTTATAGGAAAATACCCTTTTCTCTGTTTTTGTCGTTCAACAGCAATTTACTGGTGAAAGAAGTTATTGTACTGTTGTCTCTCTTCATACTACTCTCTACTGCTGTCTCTACATACTACTCTCTACTGCTGTCTCTCTACATACTACTCTCTACTGCTGTCTCTCTACATACTACTCTCTACTGCTGTCTCTACACACTACTCTCTACTGCTGTCTCTACATACTACTCTCTACTGCTGTCTCTCTACATACTACTCTCTACTGCTGTCTCTACATACTACTCTCTACTGACGTCTCTCTACATACTACTCTCTACTGCTGTCTCTCTACATACTACTCTCTACTGCTGTCTCTCTACATACTACTCTCTACTGCTGTCTCTCTACATACTACTCTCTACTGTTGTCTCTCTACATACTACTCTCTACTGACGTCTCTCTACACACTACTCTCTACTGCTGTCTCTCTACATACTACTCTCTACTGCTGTCTCTCTACATACTACTCTCTACTGTTGTCTCTCTACATACTACTCTCTACTGCTGTCTCTACATACTACTCTCTACTGCTGTCTCTCTACATACTACTCTCTACTGACGTCTCTCTACATACTACTCTCTACTGCTGTCTCTACATACTACTCTCTACTGCTGTCTCTCTACATACTACTCTCTACTGTTGTCTCTACATACTACTCTCTACTGCTGTCTCTCTACATACTACTCTCTACTGCTGTCTCTCTACATACTACTCTCTACTGCTGTCTCTCTACATACTACTCTCTACTGCTGTCTCTACATACTACTCTCTACTGCTGTCTCTCTTCATACTACTCTCTACTGCTGTCTCTCTACTGCTGTCTCCTCTCTACTGCTGTCTCTCTACATACTACTCTCTACTGCTGTCTCTCTACATACTACTCTCTACTGCTGTCTCTACATACTACTCTCTACTGCTGTCTCTACATACTACTCTCTACTGACGTCTCTCTACATACTACTCTCTACTGACGTCTCTCTACACACTACTCTCTACTGCTGTCTCTACATACTACTCTCTACTGCTGTCTCTCTACATACTACTCTCTACTGCTGTCTCTCTACATACTACTCTCTACTGCTGTCTCTACATACTACTCTCTACTGCTGTCTCTCTACATACTACTCTCTACTGACGTCTCTCTACATACTACTCTCTACTGCTGTCTCTACATACTACTCTCTACTGCTGTCTCTCTACATACTACTCTCTACTGTTGTCTCTACATACTACTCTCTACTGCTGTCTCTCTACATACTACTCTCTACTGCTGTCTCTCTACATACTACTCTCTACTGCTGTCTCTACATACTACTCTCTACTGCTGTCTCTCTACTGCTGTCTCCGCTCTACTGCTGTCTCTCTACATACTACTCTCTACTGCTGTCTCTCTACATACTACTCTCTACTGCTGTCTCTCTACATACTACTCTCTACTGCTGTCTCTCTACATACTACTCTCTACTGTTGTCTCTACATACTACTCTCTACTGCTGTCTCTCTACATACTACTCTCTACTGCTGTCTCTCTACATACTACTCTCTACTGTTGTCTCTCTACATACTACTCTCTACTGCTGTCTCTCTACATACTACTCTCTACTGCTGTCTCTCTACATACTACTCTCTACTGCTGTCTCTACATACTACTCTCTACTGTTGTCTCTCTACTGCTGTCTCTACATACTACTCTCTACTGTTGTCTCTACATACTACTCTCTACTGTTGTCTCTACATACTACTCTCTACTGCTGTCTCTCTTAATACTACGTCATCATGAAGGTTGATTTTAGCATCGGTTTCTGATCCTGAGAGTATTTTAAGAGTTGGGGGAGAGAACGGGTTGGGAATTCAGAGGAAGCTTTAAGTAAACAATAGAGTACACACCTACACACTAACCTACCTGGTCTCCCATGATGCATCAGTGTAGACGACGTCCCAGTTGTTTGTTCTGTTATCGTGAATCTCCACAGTAACAAACGTTTTATCTCTCTGTAACCGAAGCCAAAGACAGAGGAGGTTAGAGAGGACAGAAAGCAAGAAACAAAGAAAGTAACAAATTAAAGGAATACGCAGATTTGGGTCTTACGATGTCCCCTGAATTCCTGGGATTTCCTGCTACGAACGTGACCGAGACAACATCACCCTGAAACACAGATAGAAATACACTACGTTCACATAAAAACAACTGTAGGTCGAAGAAAGTCAAAGTAGTTCCTTAAACATTTGTACGTTGAACAAAATTATAAATGCACTATATAAGCACTTCTCCTTTGCCGAGATAATCCATCCTCCTCACAGGTGTGGCATATGAAGATGCTGATTGGACAGCAGGATTATTGCACAGGTGTTCCTTAGACTGGACACAGTAAAAGGCCACTCTGAAATGTGCAGTTTTACTGTATTGGCGGGGTCCAGAAACCAGTCAGTATCTGGTGTTAGGGTTCATCCTTCTCTCCCTCTCCCCCTCTCTCTCTCTCTCTCTCTCTCCCTTTCTCTCCCTCTCCCCTCTCTCTCTCTCTCTCTCTCTCTCTCTCTCTCTCTGTCTCTCTCTGTCTCTCCATCTCTCTCTCCCTTTCTCTCCCTCTCCCCTCTCTCTGTCTCTCTCTCTCCCCCTCTCTCTCTCTCTATCTCTCTCTCTCTCTCTCCCTCTCTTTCTCTTTCTCTCTCTCTCCCTCTCTTTCTCTCTCTCTCTCTGTCTCTCTCTGTCTCTCCATCTCTCTCTCCCTTTCTCTCCCTCTCCCCTCTCTCTGTCTCTCTCTCTCCCCCTCTCTCTCTCCCTCTCTGTCTCTCTCTTTCTCTCTCTCTCTCTCTCTCTCTCCCTCTCTTTCTCTCTCTCTCTCTCTCCCTCTCTTTCTCTCTCTCTCTCTCTCTCTTTCTCTCTCTCTCTATCTCCCTCTCCCCCTCTCCGTCTCTGTCTACCCCTCTCTCCGTCTCTCTCTCCATCTCTCTCTCTCTCTATATATCTCCCTCTCTCTCTCTCTCTCTCTCTCTCTCTCTCTCTCTCTCTGACTGCAGTTCTTCATCGTAACCGACTTGATTGAGCAAATGTTCCCATTCGATGGCGTCTGGCACTTTGGAGAGATGTTCTCTTCACGGGTGAACCCTAACGCCAGACACTGACTGGTTTCTGGACCCCGCCAATACAGTAAAACTGCACATTTCAGAGTGGCCTTTTATCGTGGCCAGTCTAAGGAACACCTGTGCAATAATCCTGCTGTCTAATCAACGTCTTCATATGCCACACCTGTGAGGAGGATGGATTATCTCGGCAAAGGAGAAGTGCTCACTAACACAGATTTAGACAGATTTGTGAACAATATTTGAGAGAAATAGGCCTTTTGTGTACATAGAAAAAGTCTCAGATCTCTGAGTTCAACTCATGAGAAATGGGGGCAAAAACAAAAGTCTTGCGTATACTTAAGTACAGTACTGGAGTACATGTACTTAGTTACTTTGCACCGCTGCCTACCTGTCGGTAGACCGGGTAAACCTGCTGCAGGACGTCTCCAAAGCTGCTGTTGTCTGGTTTTTTGTCAACGGTCGGTGCACCCATCAGATTGATAAGATTCTTCTCAAAGAAAGGAGGCTGAGGGCCGACTGGCAGCTCCGACACTTTGTCCTGAAAACACAAAAACAATAACACAAGTTGTAACATCGGAACCGTGTCGATGTGATATTCTGAGCAGTAGTTATGTCAAATATTAGGTATTCTTCACTGCAAGAAAGAAATCCGTAGAACCACGGATAACGTCCCGGCAGAAAGTTACCCGTAGCTTTTATGTTAAATTTACGGACATATTTTGTTAATCCAAAAACAGACCATTCTCTAAATCTTAAAGCAGGGCTTTGTTGAGTCCCAGACCAGGACTAGTCGGGACCAAGTCCAAATGAGAGACAATAAGATCCCAATAAGACCGAGTCCCAATGAGACCGAGTCCCAATGAGAGACAGTCGAGACCGAGTCCCAATGAGACCGAGTCCCAATGAGACCGAGTCCCAATAAGACCGAGTGCCAATGAGACCAAGTCCCAATGAGACCGAGTCCCAATAAGACCGAGTCCCAATGAGACAGTCAAGACCGAGTCCCAATGAGAGACAGTCGAGACCAAGTCCAAATGAGACCAAGTCCCAATGAGAGACAGTCGAGACCGAGTCCTAATGAGACCGAGTCCCAATGAGAGACAGTCGAGACCGAGTCACAATGAGAGACAGTCGAGACCGAGTCTCAATGAGACCGAGTCCCAATGAGAGACAGTCAAGACCGAGTCCCAATGAGAGACAGTCGAGACCAAGTCCAAATGAGACCAAGTCCCAATGAGAGACAGTCGAGACCGAGTCCCAATGAGACCGAGTCCCAATGAGAGACAGTCGAGACCGAGTCCCAATGAGACAGAGTCCAAATGAGACCGAGTCCCAATGAGACCGTGTCCCAATGAGACCAAGTCCCAATAAGACCGAGTGCCAATGAGACCAAGTCCCAATGAGACCGAGTCCCAATAAGACCGAGTCCTAATGAGACCGAGTTCTAATGAGACCAAGTCCCAATGAGACCAAGTCCCAGTGAGACCGAGTCCCAATGAGACCAAGTCCCAATAAGACAGTCCTAATGAGACCGAGTCCCAACGAGACCAAGTTCCAATGACACCGAGTCCCAATTAGACCGAGTCCCAATGAGACCAAGTCCCAACAAGACCAAGTGCCAATGAGATTGCGTCCCAATGAGACCGAGTCCCAATAAGACCGAGTCCTAATGAGACCGAGTTCTAATGAGACCAAGTCCCAATGAGACCAAGTCCCAATGAGACAGAGTCCCAATGAGAGACAGTCGAGACAGAGTCCCAACGAGACCAAGTCCCCGAGTCCCAATGACACCGAGTCCCAATGAGACCGAGTCCCAATGAGACCAAGTCCCAATGAGACCCAGTCCAAATGAGAGACGGTCGAGAATGAGTGCCAATGAGACCGAGTCCCAATGAGAGACAGTGGATACCGAGTCCAAATGACACCGAGTCCAAATGAGACCAAGTCCCAATGAGACCGAGTCCCAATGAGAGACAGTCGAGACCGAGTCCCAATGAGACCGAGTCCCAATGAGAGACAGTCGAGACCGAGTCCCAATGAGACCGAGTCCCAATGAGAGACAGTCGAGACCGAGTCCAAATGAGACCAAGTCCCAATGACACGAGTCCCAATGAGACCAAGTCTCTGAGTCCCAATGAGACCGAGTCCCAATGAGATCAAGTCCCAATGACACCGAGTCCCAATGAGACCGAGTCCCAATGAGAACAAGTTCAAATGAGACCAAGTCCCAATGAGACCGAGTCCCAATGGGAGACAGTCGAGACCGAGTCCCAATGAGAGACAGTCGAGACCGAGTCCCAATGAGAGACAGTCGAGACCGATTCCAAATGAGACCAAGTCCCAATGAGAGACAGTCGAGACCGAGTCCCAATGAGAGACCGAGACCGTAGGTGATGGTTCTGTTAACCCAAAAAAGGTGACTTTTTGCCGGGTACAGGGCATCACGAGCTGCCTGTCGTTTCGGCGGACATTGCGGTTCATTTTAGGCGACAAAAAGTGAGTGTTATGCCGCGACTAGTTAAGTTTAGGAAACTTATTGTGGTTTAGATTATAGAGAACACTTCCAGGCCATGGAGTCCCAATGAGAGACAGTCGAGACAGAGTCCCAATGACACCGAGTCCCAATGACACCGAGTCCCAATGAGACCGAGTCCCAATGAGACCAAGTCTCCGAGTCCCAATGAGACCGAGTCCCAATGAGACTAAGTCCCAATGAGACCCAGTCCAAATGAGAGACGGTCGAGAACGAGTGCCAATGAGACAGAGTCCCAATGAGAGACAGTGGATACCAAGTCCAAATGAGACCGAGTCCCAATGAGAGACAGTTGAGACCAAGTCCAAATGAGACCAAGTCCCAATGAGACCGAGTCCCAATGAGAGACAGTCGAGACCGAGTCCCAATGAGACCGAGTCCCAATGAGAGACAGTCGAGACCGAGTCCCAATGAGACCGAATCCCAATGAGAGACAGTCAAGACCAAGTCCAAATGAGACCAAGTCCCAATGAGAAACAGTCGAGACCGAGTCCCAATGAGACCGAGTCCCAATGAGAGACAGTCGAGACCGAGTTCCAATGAGACCGAGTCCCAATGAGAGACAGTTGAGACCAAGTCCAAATGAGACCAAGTCCCAATGAGAGACAGTCGAGACCCAGTCCAAATGAGACTGAGTCCCAATGAGAGACAGTCGAGACCAAGTCCAAATGTGACCAAGTCCCAATGAGAGACAGTCGAGACCAAGTCCCAATGAGACCAAGTCCCAATGAGAGACAGTCGAGACCGAGTCCAAATGAGACCAAGTCCCAATGAGAGACAGTCGAGACCGAGTCCCAATGAGACCGAGTACCAATGAGAGACAGTCTAGACCAAGTCCAAATGAGACCAAGTCCCAATGAGAGACAGTCGAGACCGAGTCCAAATGAGACCAAGTCCCAATGAGAGACAGTCGAGACCGAGTCCCAATGAGACAGAGTCCCAATGAGAGACAGTCGAGACCAAGTCCCAATGAGACTGAGTCCCAATGAGAGACAGTCGAGGCCGAGTCCCAATGAGACAGAGTCCCAATGAGAGACAGTCGAGACCAAGTCCCAATGAGACTGAGTCCCAATGAGAGACAGTCGAGGCCGAGTCCCAATGAGACAGAGTCCCAATGAGAGACAGTCGAGACCAAGTCCCAATGAGAAACAGTCGAGACCGAGTCCCAATGAGACCGAGTCCCAATGAGAGACAGTCGAGACCGAGTTCCAATGAGACCGAGTCCCAATGAGAGACAGTTGAGACCAAGTCCAAATGAGACCAAGTCCCAATGAGAGACAGTCGAGACCCAGTCCAAATGAGACTGAGTCCCAATGAGAGACAGTCGAGACCAAGTCTAAATGTGACCAAGTCCCAATGAGAGACAGTTGAGACCAAGTCCCAATGAGACCAAGTCCCAATCAGAGACAGTCGAGACCGAGTCCAAATGAGACCAAGTCCCAATGAGAGACAGTCGAGACCGAGTCCCAATGAGACCGAGTACCAATGAGAGACAGTCTAGACCAAGTCCAAATGAGACCAAGTCCCAATGAGAGACAGTCGAGACCGAGTCCAAATGAGACCAAGTCCCAATGAGAGACAGTCGAGACCGAGTCCCAATGAGACAGAGTCCCAATGAGAGACAGTCGAGACCAAGTCCCAATGAGACTGAGTCCCAATGAGAGACAGTCGAGGCCGAGTCCCAATGAGAGACAGTC
>CM042334.1:853746-881246 GCA_023566125.1 Zingel zingel | reverse complement strand
ACTTTCTGATAAAGAGAAAGTGTGATATGCCGGTATTATTGTACAGCACATTTAGAATCTGCGTTTGCGTTAACCAAAGTTTGTGACAGTTTACAGCCAACATATTGCAGGGCTGAGGTAGAGATGCAGGGCTGAGGTAGAAATGCAGGGCTATCGTAGAGATGCAGGGCTGTGGTAGAGATGCATGGCTATGGTAGAGATGCAGGGCTGAGGTAGAGATGCAGGGCTGAGGTAGAGATGCAGGGCTGAGGTAGAGATGCAGGGCTGAGGTAGAGATGCAGGGCTGAGGTAGAGATGCAGGGCTATGGTAGAGATGCAGGGCTGAGGTAGAGATGCAGGGCTGACGTAGAGATGCATTGCTGTGGTAGAGATGCATTGCTGAGGTAGAGATGCATGGCTGAGGTAGAGATGCATGGCTGAGGTAGAGATGCAGGACTATGGTAGAGATGCAGGGCTGAGGTAGAGATGCAGGGCTATGGTAGAGATGCAGGGCTGAGGTAGAGATGCAGGGCTGAGGTAGAGATGCAGGGCTGAGGTAGAGAGGCAGGGCTGAGGTAGAGAGGCAGGGCTGAGGAAGAGAGGCAGGGCTGAGGTAGAGATGCAGGGCTATGGTAGAGATGCAGGGCTGAGGTAGAGAGGCAGGGCTGAGGTAGAGATGCAGGGCTATGGTAGAGATGCAGGGCTGAGGTAGAGATGCAGGGCTATGGTAGAGATGCAGGGCTGAGGAAGAGATGCAGGGCTATGGTAGAGAGGCAGGGCTGAGGTAGAGATGCAGGGCTATGGTAGAGATGCATGGCTGAGGAAGAGATGCAGGGCTATGGTAGAGAGGCAGGGCTATGGTAGAGATGCAGGGCTGAGGTAGAGATGCAGGGCTATGGTAGAGATGCAGGGCTATGGTAGAGAGGCAGGGCTGAGGTAGAGATGCAGGGCTATGGTAGAGATGCAGGGCTGAGGAAGAGATGCAGGGCTGAGGTAGAGATGCAGGGCTATGGTAGAGATGCAGGGCTGAGGTAGAGAGGCAGGGCTATGGTAGAGATGCAGGGCTGAGGTAGAGATGCAGGGCTGAGGAAGAGATGCAGGGCTATGGTAGAGATGCAGGGCTGAGGTAGATATGCAGGGCTGAGGTAGATATGCAGGGCTATGGTAGAGATGCAGGGCTGAGGAAGAGATGCAGGGCTATGGTAGAGATGCAGGGCTGAGGTAGATATGCAGGGCTGAGGTAGATATGCAGGGCTGAGGAAGAGATGCAGGGCTGAGGTAGAGATGCAGGGCTGAGGAAGAGATGCAGGGCTGAGGTAGAGATGCAGGGCTGAGGTAGAGAGGCAGGGCTGAGGTAGAGATGCAGGGCTATGGTAGAGATGCAGGGCTGAGGAAGAGATGCAGGGCTGAGGTAGAGATGCAGGGCTATGGTAGAGATGCAGGGCTGAGGTAGAGAGGCAGGGCTATGGTAGAGATGCAGGGCTGAGGTAGAGATGCAGGGCTGAGGAAGAGATGCAGGGCTATGGTAGAGATGCAGGGCTGAGGTAGATATGCAGGGCTGAGGTAGAGATGCAGGGCTGAGGAAGAGATGCAGGGCTGAGGTAGAGATGCAGGGCTGAGGAAGAGATGCAGGGCTGAGGTAGAGATGCAGGGCTGAGGTAGAGATGCAGGGCTGAGGTAGAGATGCAGGGCTGAGGTAGAGATGCAGGGCTGAGGTAGAGATGCAGGGCTGAGGTAGATATGCAGGGCTGAGGTAGAGATGCAGGGCTGAGGTAGAGATGCAGGGCTGAGGAAGAGATGCAGGGCTGAGGTAGAGATGCATGGTGGAGAGACAGAGCTGACCGTAAGCCGTAAACAGGCAAGAGGCCGTAAACTGTCACAAACTGCAGTAAAAACCCAGATTGAGACACAGGGTGCATCTCATGTCCCTTATTTGATTCCTCTTCGGTGAAGGCCGTCTGAAAACTCTTATTTCTGCCCGAGGACCAAGCATTGAGGAGCGAGCATTGAGGAGGGGTCATTGAGGAGCGAGGTGGGATCATTGAGGAGGGGTCATTGAGGAGCTATAGGCGAGGATACAGAGAGCGGCCTTCCTGGAAGCCGTGCAGCTGAAGGAGTTGCTAACTCCGCCCAAACAGCTGACATATTCATGCAACGCTGTATACATGTCCAAAGAATGCTAAGACCTAAATAATACCGTCATATCACACATGTGGTGGACAAAGGTGGAATATCATGTGCATGTAAGCAAAGTCACTGTTTTGTTGTGAAGGAGTGTGTGTTCTTACCTGAGCATACCGATCCCGTCTCCGTCCAGACCCGTGAACTTCAGCACCAGCACTTGTTTATCTGTGTTCCACTTATACCTGACGGGATCAAACACAGCAACTCTCTTTAAGGATGTCTTTACTTGGGGTGGGAATCTCTTGACACCTCACGATTCGATTCCGATTCAGAGGCCAACGATTCGATTCTAAATCAATTATCGATGCTAACCTGACTCCACCAGATGGATTGCTTTGCATTTGCTCGGCATATCCATCTGGGAACTTTCTGTTGGAGAACTTTTGGGAAGGGGCGAAAATACTGGTTAGCTGATTGGATAAACCATCCGTCTATCACCACCTATGTTGGTGATAGACGGGCCAAATCAACCAATCAGATCAACGATATATCAAACCGATATGCCGAAACCAGTCGGGAGACGAGCAAACCATCTTTTCCTCCGAGAAAAGCCTCCAGTGCCGTTTTTTGCTCTTCTTTCAACGAAGGAATACTTTCTAATTCGGATCAAACTTGCGCGATAGCTACGCTCATCTCATCCGTGGAAGCCGCCACTTTGTTTAGACTGAACAGTCGCTTCTCGTTGCATCACACCTAAACCCGCCTCAAAACCAACGCTGATTGGTCGGTCGTTTGGCGAACGGCTCCAAATTTTCTCTGTCTCAAGATGCCGGACTGATCTGCGAGTGGAAAACTGGAGCTCGCCAGATCAGGACGGTCTCACGAGGCTATATCGATGCATCACGATGCAACAATTATTATATAAACACAGGACTTTCACCAGGAGAGCGGGATTCGCGTCCCGCTTGTCACACTTGTTAAAGTCACTTTTTACTTTCCTCTCGCGTGTCACAGAACCGTACGCCCACCCACGACCCTTTCCTTAACATAACTACATCAAAAGGGACGGCAATAGTCCCGACCAAGCATGTTTACTTATAGTGCTAAAGGCACGGCAATAGTCCCGACCAAGCGCGTTTACCTATAGCGCTAAACGGACGGCAATAGTCCCGACCAAGCGCGTTTACTTATAGCGCTAAAGGGACGGCGATAGTCCCGACCAAGCGCGTTTACTTATAGCGCTAAACGGACGGCAATAGTCCCGACCAAGCGCGTTTACCTATAGCGCTAAACGGACGGCAATAGTCCCGACCAAGCGCGTTTACTTATAGCGCTAAAGGGACGGCGATAGTCCCGACCAAGCGCGTTTACTTACAGCGCTAAAGGGACGGCGATAGTCCCGACCAAGCGCGTTTACTTATAGCGCTAAACGGACGGCAATAGTCCCGACCAAGCGCGGTTACTTATAGCGCTAAAGGGACGGCGAAAGTCCCGACCAAGCGCGTTTACTTATAGCGCTAAAGGGACGGCGATAGTCCCGACCAAGCGCGTTTACTTATAGCTCTAAAGGGACGGCGATAGTCCCGACCAAGCGCGTTTACTTACAGCGCTAAAGGGACGGCGATAGTCCCGACCAAGCGCGTTTACTTACAGCGCTAAAGGGACGGCGATAGTCCCGACCAAGCGCGTTTACTTACAGCGTTAAAGGGACGGCGATAGTCCCGACCAAGCGCGTTTACTTATAGCGCTAAAGGCCACCTCATGAAACATGAGGTGGTCACATGTCATGTGATGAAGTAGATGAACAGCCTATATGTGTGTTGCCTAATTATTTTATGTATGTCTTATTAGATCATGTGTATATATACAAACATTTTTTTCCTTTTGGCCCTTTTTGTGTTTTTTTTAAAGGTCCCATGGCATGAAAATGTCACTTTATGAGGTTGTTTAACATTAATGTGCGTTCCCCCAGCCTGCCTATGGTCCCCCAGTGGCTAGAAATGGTGATAGGTGTAAACCGAGCCCTGGGTATCCTGCTCTGCCTTTGAGGAAATGAAAGCTCAGGTGGGCCGATCTGGAATCTTCCCTTTATGATGTCATAAGGGGAAAGGTTACCTCCCCTTTCTCTGCTTTGCCCGCCCAGAGAATTTTGCCCCCCCATGAGAGAGAGAGAGACATCATGGCTTTCAAACAAGCAAAGTGGCAGTTGGTCAAGGCCACCCCCCCCCCCCCCCCCCCTCCACCTTGCCCCCCTCCCCCCCCCCTATCTCCTCCTCAATAGCATTTAAAGCTACAGACACAGAAATGGCTCATCCTAAGGAAAGCTCATTGTGGGACTGGCTCTAGTGGCTGGAATTCTGCACCAAGACTGAATTTCGGGAAAGAGACTTCAGATACAGTATTAGGGGACCACTAAGGCCTATATAAAGAGACTTCAGATAACAGTCGCTTCTCGTTGCATCACACCTAAACCCGCCTCAAAACCAACGCTGATTGGTCGGTCGTTTGGCGAACGGCTCCAAATTTTCTCTGTCTCAAGATGCCGGACTGATCTGCGAGTGGAAAACTGGAGCTCGCCAGATCAGGACGGTCTCACGAGGCTATATCGATGCATCACGATGCAACAATTATTATATAAACACAGGACTTTCACCAGGAGAGCGGGATTCGCGTCCCGCTTGTCACACTTGTTAAAGTCACTTTTTACTTTCCTCTCGCGTGTCACAGAACCGTACGCCCACCCACGACCCTTTCCTTAACATAACTACATCAAAAGGGACGGCAATAGTCCCGACCAAGCATGTTTACTTATAGTGCTAAAGGCACGGGGATAGTCCCGACCAAGCGCGTTTACCTATAGCGCTAAACGGACGGCAATAGTCCCGACCAAGCGCGTTTACTTATAGCGCTAAAGGGACGGCGATAGTCCCGACCAAGCGCGTTTACTTATAGCGCTAAACGGACGGCAATAGTCCCGACCAAGCGCGTTTACCTATAGCGCTAAACGGACGGCAATAGTCCCGACCAAGCGCGTTTACTTATAGCGCTAAAGGGACGGCGATAGTCCCGACCAAGCGCGTTTACTTACAGCGCTAAAGGGACGGCGATAGTCCCGACCAAGCGCGTTTACTTATAGCGCTAAACGGACGGCAATAGTCCCGACCAAGCGCGGTTACTTATAGCGCTAAAGGGACGGCGAAAGTCCCGACCAAGCGCGTTTACTTATAGCGCTAAAGGGACGGCGATAGTCCCGACCAAGCGCGTTTACTTATAGCTCTAAAGGGACGGCGATAGTCCCGACCAAGCGCGTTTACTTACAGCGCTAAAGGGACGGCGATAGTCCCGACCAAGCGCGTTTACTTACAGCGCTAAAGGGACGGCGATAGTCCCGACCAAGCGCGTTTACTTACAGCGTTAAAGGGACGGCGATAGTCCCAACCAAGCGCGTTTACTTATAGCGCTAAAGGCCACCTCATGAAACATGAGGTGGTCACATGTCATGTGATGAAGTAGATGAACAGCCTATATGTGTGTTGCCTAATTATTTTATGTATGTCTTATTAGATCATGTGTATATATACAAACATTTTTTTCCTTTTGGCCCTTTTTGTGTTTTTTTTAAAGGTCCCATGGCATGAAAATGTCACTTTATGAGGTTGTTTAACATTAATGTGCGTTCCCCCAGCCTGCCTATGGTCCCCCAGTGGCTAGAAATGGTGATAGGTGTAAACCGAGCCCTGGGTATCCTGCTCTGCCTTTGAGGAAATGAAAGCTCAGGTGGGCCGATCTGGAATCTTCCCTTTATGATGTCATAAGGGGAAAGGTTACCTCCCCTTTCTCTGCTTTGCCCGCCCAGAGAATTTTGCCCCCCCATGAGAGAGAGAGAGACATCATGGCTTTCAAACAAGCAAAGTGGCAGTTGGTCAAGGCCACCCCCCCCCCCCCCCCCCCCCTCCACCTTGCCCCCCTCCCCCCCCCCTATCTCCTCCTCAATAGCATTTAAAGCTACAGACACAGAAATGGCTCATCCTAAGGAAAGCTCATTGTGGGACTGGCTCTAGTGGCTGGAATTCTGCACCAAGACTGAATTTCGGGAAAGAGACTTCAGATACAGTATTAGGGGACCACTAAGGCCTATATAAAGAGACTTCAGATACAGTATTAGGGGACCACTAAGGTCTATAAAAGAGACTTCAGATACAGTATTAGGGACCACTAAGGCCTATATAAAGAGACTTCAGATACAGTATTAGGGGACCACTAAGGCCTATATAAAGAGACTTCAGATACAGTATTAGGGGACCACTAAGGTCTATATAAAAGAGACTTCAGATACAGTATTAGGGACCACTAAGGCCTATATAAAAGCATCCAAAGAGCACCATGTCATCACCATGGGACCTTTAAGTTGTAACTTTTAAATAAAAATCAACACATTTAAAAACATTTAAAAAAAAAAATAGATTATTAACTTATCTGAATCGAATCGTTCTAGAGAGAATCGCACCCCTAGTCTTTACATGGTGGAAGGAAAGTTTAGGAATACATTGTCTCCCTGAAATACAAACAGAATTGAAGGTACCTTATCATGCCCATTTTCAGGTTCCTACTTGCATTTTGTATACTAGTAACGTTAAACAAACAGCATGCGCCATTCCCCCTCCTGCCCATGTACCAGGGTACCTGTGTCTCTCGTCCTCAGGGTTATTCAGGTAGGAGTGAGGACTTCTGTTCAGGCTGCTGCCGTCCAGCTCTCCTCGGCTCCTGTAAATCCTGCCTGGCTTCATGTTACCGTGGGCTATGTCTATGCTCTGGAAATGAGGTTACACTTTCAGAAATGGAGTTTATGTTACGCTGGGTTATGTACAGATTAGAATATACTCTCGAAACAAGGTTTAATCCGTATCCTTCACCAAACCCACCAGACTTCATTAGCATTAGCATGTATAGAGCCAGCATATCTCCACCAGACTCCATGTAAATAATCAGGACTTTTAGCGTGTATAGAGCCAGCATATTTCCACCAGACTCCAAGTAAATAATCACTACTTTTAGCGTGTATAGAGCCAGCATATTCCCACCAGACTCCATGTAAATAATCAGGACTTTTAGCGTGTATAGAGCCAGCATATTCCCACCAGACTCCATGTAAATAATCAGGACTTTTAGCGTGTATAGAGCCAGCACATTTCCACCAGACTCCATGTAAATAATCAGAACTTTTAGTGTGTATAGAGCCAGCATTTTTCCACAAGATTCCATGTAAATAATCAATATTTTTAGCGTGTATAGAGCCAGCATATTTCCACATTTAAATGGGTGAATTAAGGGTTTATTTCAACCAGACTCCATGTAAATAATCAGCACTTTTAGTGTGTATAGAGCCAGCATATCTCCACCAGACTCCATGTAAATAATCAGGACTTTTAGCGTGTATAGAGCCAGCATATCTCCACCAGACTCCATGTAAATAATCAGTATTTTTAGCGTATATAGAGCCAGCATATTTCCACATTTAAATGGCTTAATTAAGGGGTTATTTCAACCAGACTCCATGTAAATAATCACTACTTTTAGCGTGTATAGAGGCAGCATATTTCCACCAGACTCCATGTAAATAATCACTACTTTTAGAATGTATAGAGCCAGCATATTTCCACCAGACTCCAAGTAAATAATCACTACTTTTAGCGTGTATAGAGCCAGCATATCTCCACCAGACTCCATGTAAATAATCAGGACTTTTAGCGTGTATAGAGCCAGCATTTTTCCACAAGATTCCATGTAAATAATCAGTACTTTTAGCGTGTATAGAGCCAGCATATTTCCACCAGACTCCATGTAAATAATCAGGACTTTTAGCGTGTATAGAGCCAGCATATTTCCACCAGACTCCATGTAAATAATCAGGACTTTTAGTGTGTATAGAGCCAGCATATCTCCACCAGACTCCATGTAAATAATCAGTACTTTTAGCGTGTATAGAACCAGCATATTTCCACATTTAAATGGGTGAATTAAGGGTTTATTTCCACCAGACTCCATGTAAATAATCAGGACTTTTAGCGTGTATAGAGCCAGCATATTTCCACATGTAAATGGGTGAATTAAGGGCTTATTTCAACCAAACCAGAGTGGTGATTGTTGGAACAGAGGAAAGATGAACCAAGACGGCTTTTGATAGTTTGATTTAGTTTCTGTCCACTTTGAATGAAGTGTGTTTTACCATGATAAAAGTCCTGATTATTTACATGGAGTCTGGTGGAGTTTGGTGATGGGGATTTCGGGGCTGTTCCATGTTAAACTAAAAGGATCTTACTCTTTAACTAAAAGGTCTATCTCTGTAGGGATCCATCCCATAATGTTGTCAGACTCTTAGAATAATAATCTGAGTCTGTCAGCAGC
Source organism: Zingel zingel (assembly GCA_023566125.1). Lineage (NCBI taxonomy): Eukaryota > Metazoa > Chordata > Actinopteri > Perciformes > Percidae > Zingel > Zingel zingel. The sequence continues at coordinate 872,738 of CM042334.1, read as the reverse complement.
AACAACAGAACTTTTAGTGACTCTAACTGCTGCTGAACATTAGTCCTGCAGGATTACATCACAGCTCGGTTCTGGTTTAATACTGGACCAGTTTCACAGATTGTTGCTCCATCAGACTCACACACACACACACACACACACACACACACACACACACACACACACACACCTTGACAATGCCTTTGACCAGCGGCTCGATGGACGCCTTGATGTAACCTTTGCTGGTGATCATGAACAGTGTGTACTGGAAGTATCCGGCCAGTCCAGAATGAGTGTGAGTCCCACTCAGAACTACGTTATCTTGTCGGTACAAATCCCCGTACTTCACCTTCAGCGCCTGCAGAACCTGGACACACAGACACACACACACAAACATACACACAGACAGACACACACACACACACACACACACACACACACACAAACATACACACACACACACACACACACACACACACACACACACACACACAGACACTAATGTTTGTATTTGTAATCTTTCTTGTAATCTGTAATCTTTAATTCTGCATGTGTGTATGCTGCTGCTGTGTGTGTGTGTGTGTGTGTGTGTGTGTGTGTGTGTGTGTGTGTGTGTGTGTGTGTGTGTGTGTGTGTAACAAGCATAGTGTGCACGTGTTGTGCACGAGCCTAGGAGCATTGTACTAATGCTCTGTTAAAATAACAATGAAATGCTGCGTTATTGACTTTAGACCAGGTTTTTGTTGGTCAATCGTGCCATCACTTCCCACTGCCTCAAGATAGCAATACTCCCAGAATGCACCTGAACACACCTCCCTGTAAGACCAGCACACCCAGAATGCACCTGAACACACCTCTCTGTAAGACCAGCACGCCCAGAATGCACCTGAACACACCACCCTGTAAGACCAGCACGCCCAGAATGCACCTGAACACACCTCCCTGTAAGACCAGCACGCCCAGAATGCACCTGAACACACTTCCCTGTAAGACCAGCACGCCCAGAATGCACCTGAACACACCTCCCTGTAAGACCAGCACGCCCAGAATGCACCTGAACACACTTCCCTGTAAGACCAGCACGCCTAGAATGCACCTGAACACACCTCCCTGTAAGACCAGCACGCCCAGAATGCACCTGAACACACCTCCCTGTAAGACCAGCACGCCCAGAATGCACCTGAACACACCTCCCTGTAAGACCAGCACGCCCAGAATGCACCTGAACACACCTCCCTGTAAGACCAGCACGCCCAGAATGCACCTAAGCCCATGGGCCACAGATGCGCTGGACGGGAAACTGACAACTGCGTCGGTCTTAAACTAGCAAAGTCACTTACACCAGGCTTTGCGCTGTGCCGGGTGCAAGATAGGGGCCTGTGTGTGTTTGTGTGTGTGTTCACCTCCAGTCGTAGCCTTTGCGATATCATTCCTACGTCTGCGGTGACGAACACGACTCTCCGCCTCCCGTCGTCGATGATGAAGGCTCGGCTGTACAGGCGAGTGTGTATGCCTGCAGCCGTCTGCTCAGGGTTGGCATAACCCATCTGAAAAACACACACAGATACACGACTTGGTAGTAGAAAGTCCTCTTCACAAACAGATGGAGAACAAAAAGCTGTACAATCAACACGTCATCACACCTAAGTTAAACACTTGATTGATTGCCAATGACGCATAAAACAAGATATATGACGCTTGGTCAGGAGCCTTTGGCGTTTGTTACTGATGCAAAAAGTCTCCTTTAGCGTCTGATTTAAGGCCCGGACACACCAACCAGACGGCCGACCGTCGGCAGAAAAGCCAGTCGGACTGATCAAGTCCCCGAGGTCCAAAAATTTGGAACAAACTACCGCTGAACTGTAGATCGGCACCTACGCTCAGCTCTTTCAACTCAAGGCTGAAGACCTGTCTTTTTGATACTGCCTTTGTGTAATTCATTGCACTGAACTGTATTGGGAATTGCATTCTTTTATTCCTGTATTTAATTTGTTTTTGACTTTTAATTTTGTATGAAATGCTTTTAATTTTGTATTAACTTGTTTTAATTTCTAACTGTCTTTTAATGTTTTATGTTAAGCACATTGAATTGCACTGCTGCTGAAATGTGCTCTACAGATACATTTGCCTTGCCTTGCCTTGCCTAAAGGGGGATTTTTGACCAAGCGTGTTGGGAGTTGGGAGTGAGAATGGGTTAAACTTGCTGAGATCATGTCAAAGAAAATAATCCAGTTTAGTTCAGACTTCTATTGAGCCTGGATGGTTCAAACACAACATACCAGAGGACATTAGACATTGATCACAACAAATGCAGAAAACAACCAAATATCTGCATGTATCTGTTCATTTAAAGTATCCAACCATTCGAATGACAGCTGCGACGTAGTGCTGCTGAGCAGTACAGTCAAGTTGTATAAAGGAAAGTTTCAACTGATTGCTTTTTTTACCCAAACTGTATCTCCGCCGAGAAGGGAGAACAACGAATTCCTCCCAAGAGTCGGTGTTCAGAGACGGCTACGATCGACTGTGCCTTCTGCAACACTTGTCTGTCGTAGACATCTGTTAAAGAAAACTGCTGCTGCGATGTGCCGGTGACCGGGATTGGCCGGTTTCCACGTGCTCGGCCATGACCGGCGACCGGCAGGTCAGTCTGACATATGCTGATCTCATGCCGGTCAACGCTCCAATTAACTGCCAACATAAGTTCTACCAGTTACAGTTCTCAAGGACGCACGCACACACGGACGCCACAGCACGCTCTCTTCTTCCTTTCTCTCAACTTCTCCGCCGTGTGTGGCGTACCCGCTCGCGGTGTGAAGGCGTGTCGGCGCTATTCTCCCACATGTAGGAACCTGGTGAATTAACCTGCAACATGTCAGCTGTTTGGGGTTCTTCAGCGTGTGTGCAGAAGATAACAAGTCTGCAATATGCAACAGCTGCAAGGAAAGAGTAGGGCGTGGAGGGACCACACCAACAACCCAAATCACATTTCTTTAGTTGATATTGGACGTGAAGAGAAGGAAATGGTTCTAACATTGACCTTTAGATGTGTGTGGATGTCCCACACCAGGAGTCATTGATATAGTTCTATTTCATAGTGATCCATTATCTGTTCAACATGTTCTATTAAAGAAAAGATAGAAAATAAATATGTGTGTGTGCTGTAAAGTGGTTAGAAAAAATGAAATCGGAGTCGGCTAAAATCGGTATCGGCCTAGAAAGTTGTAATCAGTGCATCTCTACTATGAATGCACAGGTAATAAAGTCTCTGCAAGCCCTTTTTGCAGATTGGAGATGTGTTGAGGTCATGGTTCAAGTTGTTTCCATATCAACTTAACTCAGGTAGACATGAAACGCGGCTTTGTATCGTTAGCGTCATATCATGCTGGAGATTGTGTGTTTCTTCCTGCAGTTAATACAGATATGTTTAGACAAGAGACACACGTTCATATTCCTCTGGCTGCAGACTAAGAATGTGACAGTGTGATAGTATCTCAGATTTCGTCAGAGAAGCCATAAAGATTATCAGTCCAAACACACCCAGTCAGACGGGAACTGCCCGGCCTTCAGCTGAAGACTTTGGAGTTTGATTCCCTGCAGTTCAAAAGTGTGTTTTCCTGAAGTCCTCAGTGAGCTGAAGTCCAGGTTATATGCAGTTCTCTTCAGAAATACACCGTATATAAGCACGGGAAGTATGTATCTTTAAGGGTAAACAGGGTACAGAAACATGCTCAGTCAACCCACTTTGAAATCAGAATCAGACCCATACATGCAATCATGAATGACAAATAAAGAATTACACGCATCGAGGAAAAAGGGCTAATGTGACGATGTGGGGGTATGGTGAAGGGGATGTGATGATGTGGGGGTATGGTGAAGGGGATGTGATGATGGGGGGGTATGGTGAAGGGGATGTGATGATGTGGGGGTATGGTGAAGGGGATGTGATGATGTGGGGGTATGGTGAAGGGGATGTGATGATGTGGGGGTATGGTGAAGGGGGTGTGATGATGTGGGGGTATGGTGAAGGGGATGTGACGATGTGGGGGTATGGTGAAGGGCATGTGATGATGGGGGGGTATGGTGAAGGGCATGTGATGATGTGGGGGTATGGTGAAGGGGATGTGATGATGGGGGGGTATGGTGAAGGGGATGTGATGATGTGGGGGTATGGTGAAGGGGATGTGATGATGTGGGGGTATGGTGAAGGGTGTGTGATGATGTGGGGGTATGGTGAAGGGGATGTGATGATGTGGGGGTATGGTGAAGGGGATGTGATGATGGGGGGGTATGGTGAAGGGGATGTGATGATGTGGGGGTATGGTGAAGGGGATGTGATGATGGGGGGGTATGGTGAAGGGTGTGTGATGATGTGGGGGTATGGTGAAGGGCATGTGATGATGTGGGGGTATGGTGAAGGGCATGTGATGATGTGGGGGTATGGTGAAGGGCATGTGATGATGTGGGGGTATGGCAGCAGGGGAAAACGGCTGCTCTTGTGTGAAGTAAACGCAACATTTGCCAACTTTCTGCTAAGATGAATGTGACTTTTGCAACGAAAATGCGGGGATTATGAAATCATGCAAGCCCCGCATATTTTGCGCTAGGGTTAGGGTTAGGGTTTATGCAGTGAAAATGCGGCGTATTTGAAAAAATGCATTATGATTATGCGTTGAATTATGCTATCACGTTTTTCTGGAGGGACTGTTATGCCTTTTGCACCTCTAGCTCGCTCAAAAGTAGTTCTGCTTGTTTATCCTCTGTCCAAAACTCTGCCTCTCTATGTCTCTACTTGAATACCTGGCAGTCGTTATCAGCTGTACGTGGACACCTGGGTGTAGCTATTATCTCTAGGTCAACTTGTTCTCAGAAGAAGTCGTGTGGCAGGAGGCTTTGAAGGCAGAATCAGTGTCTGGTGTGTGTGTTTTGGCACTGACCAGAGGGATTTCAGCTGGAGGCCCGGTGCAGTCGGCTCGGCCCACCCCAATCAGGTAGGGTTTGTGCGGAGGCTCTGGACTTGGAGGAAGGGTCGGCTCCGGGCCTGATAGGACAACCAAGAAGGATAGCTGTTAGTTTTAGAGGGCCGTACTGTTATCGTTTTCCAAACTATCATAAGTTATATAGTCTAATTATGAAAACTAACCAAGTGACTTGACACCTGCTGCAGAGAGATAATCCATCGCAGTCAATGCGAATTTTCGTGGTATACATTTGGGTATTTATTCGTAAACAACCATAACGTCTGGTATTCATCCCACTCCATGTACTTGATATTTTGTCTTATTTGTATATTTGTATTTTTGTATATTATGTTGATATGTGCCTATACGTATATCTCTATACAGTATGTTACTACTACATGTCTATTTGTTGAATGCATAGAGAGTTAACACCTACCAAAGTCAAATTCCTTGTGTATGTAAGTATATTTGGCCAGTAAATCTGATTCAGATTCTGATTAGGGGAAGTACATTTTCAGGATAATTGCAAGTGTTGGCATTCTCAAAGCCACTTCGCTTTGGGAAACAAACTGAGGCAGCGAGCTACACGCTGAAAATGTCAAGTTTAGAAGAAGATGTGGACGGTGCAACAAGGCAGGCCTGCTCGGTTCCTTCAGGGAATGATTGTAAAGATTTACAAAGAATATGTTTAGGTCATTTCCTCTCTAACTGGGACATTTTGGGACTGATTGGTGGGATTGCAGCCCAGTCTCATGGCAGTTCGTGAAATGGTCCCGTTATTGAATCTATTGATTCGTGAACAGGACACGAATATGTCGTTTCTTTCGTGTAGTGATTACGAATTATAATGTAATGTATTTAAATGGGAAGCATATTTCGTGATCACAGCACGACAACGGTAGGGAGTAGTATTAGAAGCCAAAGATCGGCGTAGGGAGGTTGGTCGGGGGGGTGGACGGGTCAAACAACACGGGGCTTTCACCCCGGAGAGCGGGGACGGCGTCCCGTGTGTTGCAGGACTTTCACCCCGGAGAGCGGGGACGGCGTCCCGCGTGTTGCAGGACTTTCACCCCGGAGAGCGGGGACGGCGTCCCGCGTGTTGCAGGACTTTCACCCCGGAGAGCGGGGACGGCGTCCCGCGTGTTGCAGGACTTTCACCCCGGAGAGCGGGGACGGCGTCCCGCGTGTTGCAGGACTTTCACCCCGGAGAGCGGGGACGGCGTCCCGCGTGTTGCAGGACTTTCACCCCGGAGAGCGGGGACGGCGTCCCGCGTGTTGCAGGACTTTCACCCCGGAGAGCGGGGACGGCGTCCCGCGTGTTGCAGGACTTTCACCCCGGAGAGCGGGGACGGCGTCCCGCGTGTTGCAGGACTTTCACCCCGGAGAGCGGGGACGGCGTCCCGCGTGTTGCAGGACTTTCACCCCGGAGAGCGGGGACGGCGTCCCGCGTGTTGCAGGACTTTCACCCCGGAGAGCGGGGACGGCGTCCCGCGTGTTGCAGGACTTTCACCCCGGAGAGCGGGGACGGCGTCCCGCGTGTTGCAGGACTTTCACCCCGGAGAGCGGGGACGGCGTCCCGCGTGTTGCAGGACTTTCACCCCGGAGAGCGGGGACGGCGTCCCGCGTGTTGCAGGACTTTCACCCCGGAGAGCGGGGACGGCGTCCCGCGTGTTGCAGGACTTTCACCCCGGAGAGCGGGGACGGCGTCCCGCGTGTTGCAGGACTTTCACCCCGGAGAGCGGGGACGGCGTCCCGCGTGTTGCAGGACTTTCACCCCGGAGAGCGGGGACGGCGTCCCGCGTGTTGCAGGACTTTCACCCCGGAGAGCGGGGACGGCGTCCCGCGTGTTGCAGGACTTTCACCCCGGAGAGCGGGGACGGCGTCCCGCGTGTTGCAGGACTTTCACCCCGGAGAGCGGGGACGGCGTCCCGCGTGTTGCAGGACTTTCACCCCGGAGAGCGGGGACGGCGTCCCGCGTGTTGCAGGACTTTCACCCCGGAGAGCGGGGACGGCGTCCCGCGTGTTGCAGGACTTTCACCCCGGAGAGCGGGGACGGCGTCCCGCGTGTTGCAGGACTTTCACCCCGGAGAGCGGGGACGGCGTCCCGCGTGTTGCAGGACTTTCACCCCGGAGAGCGGGGACGGCGTCCCGCGTGTTGCAGGACTTTCACCCCGGAGAGCGGGGACGGCGTCCCGCGTGTTGCAGGACTTTCACCCCGGAGAGCGGGGACGGCGTCCCGCGTGTTGCAGGACTTTCACCCCGGAGAGCGGGGACGGCGTCCCGCGTGTTGCAGGACTTTCACCCCGGAGAGCGGGGACGGCGTCCCGCGTGTTGCAGGACTTTCACCCCGGAGAGCGGGGACGGCGTCCCGCGTGTTGCAGGACTTTCACCCCGGAGAGCGGGGACGGCGTCCCGCGTGTTGCAGGACTTTCACCCCGGAGAGCGGGGATGGCGTCCCGCGTGTTGCAGTTCCTTTCCGCGTTATTAACCTCAACTGTCCCGTTGCTGTCGGCGTGTCCGGCGTGTGACGGTTCCTTTCCCAGTTCTTTTTTGTCCTAACCTCAACCGTCCCGTTGTTGTGGCGTTTCATGTCCCCGTTGTTGCGTGCCACAGAGACCGCGGATCGTGTCTGTGCGCTCGGGGAACGCATCCCCGTGTGGCGGTCCGTCCGTTGTTGTTGCCGGTGTGTGGCGTTTAATTTCCCCGTGGCAGTAGACGAAATTAAATTCGTGACCTGTACGCGAAATAAACGAGAAAATCGTGACCTGTACACGTATTAATAAATAAAAATAACGTGACCATTTCACGAACTGGCGTGAGACCGGGTTGTGGGATTGCTGTGGACGAAGTACACACGGAGATACACTGGTAAGAGCCAATGAGGTTTAAGCATGTATCCAGATAATTTGTAGTCTGGCTATCAGCAGACCAAGCTCAATCTTTTAAGATTGAACATTAGTCTGGGGAGTCTGCTCTGTATTTTCTCTGCACAAGAGGCGTGACCAACGGGCATAGTTCAAATGACTCTGGGCGCAATTGGATAGTCCATCAACCAATCAGACCAACGATCCGGGTGACGTAGCAGCGACAGTGCCATCAACATGTTGCTGCACTTTTGGTGGCCGCCATGTTGAATGTAAACAAAAAGCAGCTTGGTCGCTTCTCTATCGTCACCGCGTTAAACCCGCCAATAGCGCGCCAGGTGCATAAGCCAGTCTGTGATTGGTCCCCGCAAAATTGTTACAGAAGCAGGATAGTTAAACGTACAGGTTTCCAGCCTGAGCTGCAGGGAGAAATCAAACCCCGGGCAGATTGGGCGGGGTTTACCCAGTCTAGATAATTTGATGGTTCTAGATGTAAATATGTGTGTGTGTGTGTGTGTGTGTGTGTGTGTGTGTGTGTGTGTGTGTGTGTGTGTGTGTGTGTGTGTTCTTACCTGTATCTGTTTTTCGGGTAGCCATCACTGCGATCAGTGTTACGCTAACGGCCGTCATGAGGGTGAACAGCACGGCCAGCGTCACCTCCAGAACAGAAGCACCACAACACACCTTCTTCCTGCAGGCCATACCGTCTGTCGGCGCCGGAGGGAAAGCACTGAGTGAGTGGAGAAGACTTTTCAATTTTTTCTTTTAATCATTGTGGTATCTGAACAGTTCATAACTTTATATACATTTGTACTTAAGATTTGTTGTAAGGGATTCCTTTGACCCTTACCCTACTTCTACTGAAACATCTGGAGACTGTTAACGTGAGCAGAAGAGCCCTCTTGGACAGAAGAGCCCTTATTTGGAGATGTGCCAGATAAGAAGGTATCATTGGTCAGTTCTGACCCAATCATGTTAATGCAATGCACAGAATATATACCATATGCACACAAAGAAAAGGCAGAACGACTTATTGGAAGAATTGGGTTGGTTGTTCTCCAAGCTCTCTGCAGGAGTTTGTTAAAAGGATGCTGAAAATCTTGAATTGTAATAAATCCTTTTATAATCAAGAACAGTGTCGGCGGATTCCTCTTCATACAGCATCACAGCATTACTATTAGAAGTCACCACATCATCAACACAGAAACTCAGGAATCTCCTGGATAACGCAACAAGACTATGGTTTATGTTTATGTTGGGATCTCCAGAAATCCTACGATCTCTACAAAGCTAATGTGGGAGCAACTTTCTGACGTTTTCGTTCCCTTTTTGACCTTCAGAATGCGCCTTGGTCGACGCGCTTAAACAAGACTCAGAATAACTCCACTGTTTTCACATTTATTTTGTATTTTTCTTTATCACTCAAACTCAAAAATGGTCAGTTTACAACGAGTCTAGTTTACTGTGAATGTCACTGCATTTATGCACAATTTCTCAAAATAAAAGTTAATATCGAAATCATAATTTTGGCTCCAACAGCTAACGTTAGCCTAACTTAGGCTCAGGCTGACTAAACAGGAAGGGACCATAACTCGTCTCTGTTGCTTTAAGTTTGTTGACTATAGGAGAGCAGTTTGCTGTTTATATGTGCAGTATTTATTCAGTTTAGGAAATTCCACATCTCTACGAAGCTAACGTTAGCTTAAGTTGGTAACCTGCCTAACAGGGAAGGACTGTTGCTACAGTTTATATATTTATATCTTTTTATCTCTATATCTTGTAGGTAACCGTTGTTGTTTGAACACAATATTACACCCGAGGGTGTGATGTAACGTCATATTATTATATGTAAACAAGGAAATATCACCAAAAGGTTGTTGTGTGAAGAGTCTGTAAACTTTCTTATATTAATACATGAAACCTTTACCATACCAGTTCATCTTGGATACGAAAGATTCTCAGAGAACTAACACTGTAAATTGTACAAGGATCCCTGTAACCTACTGCATTATTAAATAATTTGACCCCAAAGCAGTAACATAGAGACAGAAAAAGTGTCTGTTAAGGGTTCAACAATAAGGGTTGCCTGATGGCCCGGGTCTGTTAAGGGTTCAACAATAAGGGTTGCCTGATGGCCCGGGTCTGTTAAGGGTTCAACAATAAGGGTTGCCTTATGGCCCGGGGCAAGGAAAACACCACATGGGCAAGTAAATATAACAACCCACTTGCCCATTTGACCATTTGGGCAAATGGGCAAGTGGGTTGCCCATTTGGGCAAGTACAAGCTAAAGCAAAAGGTGTTTCAAGCGTCCTGGATGAAGGAGTTTTCTTGGGTGGCAGTGGAGGATGTCGATGAAACAACTACAATGTTTTGCAAAGTTTGCCGCAAGTTCGAGTCCAAGGCAGATTAAATGTATAATATAGAGCCTATGGTAGTGACCATAGACTGTAATAATATAGAGTCTACGGTAGTGACCATAGACTGTAATAATATAGAGTCTACGGTAGTGACCATAGACTGTAATAATATAGAGTCTATGGTAGTGACAGGAATGTAGTAAGTAGGCGGTTCAAGGCTGTCTTATTCACATTAAACATCGGATGAAGTTGTTCTTTTCTCAAGTAGAAATGATGCCGAGTAATTCATGAATTAATTATGACAAAAAGTTTGCTATGTTAGTGTAATATAATATAAAGTTAGCTAGCTTGTTTAATAGCTTGTTGGATAGAAATGCACCCACTACAACTAGCGTTACCACGGCGGTAAGCCTAACGTTATGTGTGTGAGCTGATATTAGGGTTAATATTGAAGATCTATAGGTGTGTTTGAAGTGGCTGATCAGTGGGCTTGCTGCAGTTAAATATATATCCTCTGTCCCAGACCAAACCTAATATTTATGCGGAGGACGCAAGTATTCTTGTGGCTTGGAGGACACGTGTCCTCTACGAGTATAACTGGCTGTATTATTTGTGTCCTCTTTAAAAATTGCTCTTCAGAAATGTTATGTTTATTGTCCCCCCCTACTGTTAGATCAGATTACGCCCATGCTTAACGTTGATCCCTGCTGTACATGTGCTTCTTCTGTGCAGAGACGGTAAACTTAAAGCCATCCATCTGTGAAACTGGTCATGCCAGTATTTCTCTTAGCCTAACTTTGGAGCGTTATTTAGCATGACATGGATTCCTCGCATCATAAATAGATATTGAATCAATCAAATTAGGTAGATTTAAATCGGAAAAACTATTTATTAATCCCAGCCTCGCATGTAACGGCCCAGCTACCATAAATCACTACATGATGAAAAATACACTTCCTACAGCTCAAACTGATCTAAAAGTCTGTTCCCACTGAGCCCCAGAGAGAAAACACAGAGGACCATAGTTCAAACCTAAAATCAGTCAGAATCTGGGTTAAGAATACATGATCGAACTCACCTTCTGGGAAGAACGAGGGCTGAAAGTCTGTTTGTGTTGAGTCTGATCTGAAGTTTGTTTACCGGCTCAGATCCACAGTTCAGCTGTTATCTAACTGATAAAATCACTCTAACGCTCCCTCCAAAGTTCACTTATAGATAATAGATGGGTGACTACAGTTGAAACAACTTTTACAAGTAATAATACTGTTTCCATGTTTGTTGACATTGTTGGAAATGGATGCATTCAGTTCTCTGTGTATTTCCGAGTACATAGTTAAGTGATCTACTCTTTTGTACTGAGAAGTGTTTATATAAATAAAGGGGTCAGATTATAATGAATCATCACAACCTATGACCTCAGCAAACAGGAGTTCCCAAAAGTGCTGGCGAGTTAGATTTTGGTGCTGACGATGTGTAATCCACAGGACATGTTTCCACCTGTTTATTGTTGTTCGTTGTGAAACAGCAGTTAGTCAGTAATGTATTAATCTTAGGAATATAAATAAGAGGGAGAGACACCATGAGACACTAGAGATATCAGAGACAACAGAGACAACAGAGACATCAGAGACAACAGAGACAACAGAGCGTCCCAACACACTGACATCAGGATCTTCATCTTCAGTTCAGCTGAAATCTGACCATGAAGGTACGTTTGTAACTTTATATATCTGATGGTTTGTCTAATTGTTAATCAGTTAATCAGTAGTAGTAGTAGTAGTAGTAGTAGTAGTAGTAGTAGTAGTAGTAGTATCAGTAGTAGTAGTATCAGTAGTAGTAGTATCAGTAGTAGTAGTAGTAGTAGTAGTAGTATCAGTAGTAGTATCAGTAGTAGTAGTAGTATCAGTAGTTTCAGTATGTTAACAGGTTCAACACAAGCACATTTTAGTCATTTGTGGCCACATAATTTGGACTGGGAAAGGAAAAGTCTTCATCTTGCTTTACAGAGTATTCTAGCTCTGCATGAGAGCGATTTCAACGCAGGGGAGAACCCACATAGAGCACGATGTCAGCACAGTTTGTTGTCAAATCAGTACCAACCAAAATGAAAATGCATCAATGACAGCAGAGTCTCCCTGATCCTGCTGCAGAGGCCAAAGTCAGAAATGTGTTCTTGATCAAACTAAATGACAACATCTGTTCTGTTCCAGCTGGTCTCCGTCGTCCTCGTCCTGCTGGCTCCACTGTTGACCAGCTGCCGGCCGCTCGTTCTGCCGGTGGACTGCGGTGACATTTATAATGAGGACAACAGCCGACCCTGTGGAGTGTACACCATCTATCCCATCGGAGCCACGTCTGCTGTCCAGGTACACTTCATCCTCTCTGGGACCCAGGTTGAACTTCAGATGATAATAATGTGAAGAGTTAAAAGTTCTGACTGATGCTTCGGATACAACAGATTAGGGCTGATAGATTGTATCATATGAAAGTAGAAGACCATTGGCACCAACTATGTCATGCTAGCTTGTTGGGAAGGGGCCGGGGTTAAAAAACGATGGCGATTATTGTGTCCATTATTTTTACAGTCTATGGTTAACCTCCACAGTCACATTAACTAATACCTGTGTGTGTGTGTGTAGGTGTACTGTGACATGGGTTCAGAAGGAGGACGGTGGACGGTGAGTATTTAAACTGAAGTTAACACTTCCTGTAATTCCTTCACATTACATCACATTCCAGTAAAATCCCTGTTGTCTGGAAACATGAGCTGTCAGATATCTTGTGTGTTCAGCTAGTTAACCCCCCATCCCGTCCCATCCCATCCCGTCCCGTCCCCCCCTGTCCCGTCCCATCCCGTCCCCCCTCAGGTGTTCCAGAGGAGGATGGACGGCACGGTGAACTTCTACAGGGGCTGGGATCAATACAAGACCGGCTTTGGTAGCGCTGCTGGAGAGTACTGGCTCGGTGAGAGATGAAACCAAACTAACAGTCATGTCTTCATGAAACTGTTTCTAAATGTTTGTTTGTTTTCAGGTCTCGAGTCTCTCTACCACCTGACTCTGAGGAAAAAGTACGAGCTGCTGGTCGACATGGAGGACTTTGAAGGAAACACAGCGTTTGCTCGTTACTCCTCATTCTCCATCGACCCAGAGTCCTACGGATACACACTGTCTGTTTCTGGATTCACTGATGGAGGAGCAGGTGAGGTTTCCACATTAAGGACCAGCATTTCAGCCATTAATGTTGTGGAGTGTGACATTGGTTCATGCTACATACTTGTCCCTAAACAACTAAACAAAGAGTTAAATGAGTAAATATACTACAAAAATATATATCGTTAGTTGAATCACAATGTTCTGATTATACACTTGTTGTGTTTCTGTAGGAGACGCCCTGAGTTTTCACAACGGAATGAAGTTCTCCACCTTCGACAAAGACCAGGACACCTGGTCCGGGAACTGTGCCAGATCATTCCTTGGGGCGTTCTGGTATGCCGCCGGTCACCATGCAAATCCGAATGGCGTTTATCGTTGGGGGGTTGACAGCACTCTCCATGCTGTTGGAGTGATTTGGCACCAATGGAAAGGTCATGCCTACTCCCTGAAGACCATAAGCATGAAGATCCGTCCTGTGCAGTAGTTCTCCAGGACCAACGTCCAGCAGAATATCAGCTCATCTCTTCTGATTTCTTTCTCTGTCTCTCATTAAGCATTTAATCTCACAACAGGTCTTATTTTCCTGAAATTGGGAACCAACACAAGAAAACCAACTGATGTTTGTAAATCTCTACCGTCTGTAATAGTTTAAAGGCCCTGACACACCAACCAGACGGCCGACCGTCGGCAGTAAAGCCGGTCGGACTGATCAGGTCCCCGAGGTCCAAAAGGTTCCTCAGAACTCACCGAAGAGACGCCGACTTGAGCGTACGTTCTGCACGTGCACGAAACGTAATACGTCTCCATAGCAGCAGCCAGCGCTGCTCTGTATTGTTTCCATTAACAGTCTGATTATTTCCCAGAAAATGAGAACCGGCAGCTGATTGGACGAACGCGTCACGTGGGTCTGGCTTCTCCGGAAACTCACAGCCAGACTGTCATGGCGGCTCGTTCAGAATCCGATCTCATATTGGACTAAAATAGTTCACCGTAACGTGTTCCTGAGAACATGTTAAGAGAGGAATAGGCCGTGCAGTCGCTGAATCTGTCTTCATTTCAGATCAACAAAGGTCAGGTTAACAGATCTTCATCAGATTTTGAGAGGCTCATCCGCTCCCCATCTCCGGGTGAGTCCCGACTGCCCCGTCTCCGACTGAACATGTCGGGTCGGCCCAAATGAAGGCCGACGGCTCCTCGGACGGCCGACGGAACGGGACACACCGAACAGACTCGAGTCACCGACCTCGTCAGACTGTCCGACGGCCGATTATCAGGCTGGTGTGTCTCCTCTATAAGGCACTTTAAATGGAAACACATATATAGTCTGATCGGGTGTTAATCACTGCATGAACTGCTAACACGAGTCTAAAAGATGAAAGAAGTAAAGAAAATGAAAAGTATAAAAAGATCTTTGTAGTTCAGGACAGCCAGGTGATGTCTGGTGGAGGTTTGAAACTCTAATGTGAATCTTTATCTGCTGTACGGTGACAATAAATAAGAAGCTGAGCATTAAGATGATCTGATGTCTTCACTTTGTCTTCTATGGAGGATATATTGTGTGTGTGTGTGTGTGTGTGTGTGTGTGTGTGTGTGTGTGTGTGTGTTTCTTTCCTTTTAACTTTGAGTCTTTCTTTATTAAATGGCAGTGGCATTTATTAGTGACCATCATCCTTGAGCCTGATGCCCTTTTCCATCCTTGACAGGAATCTGAGATCCTCTTGAGTAGCCATCCTCTGAAGCTCTTAAAATAAGTCAAATTACAGCACCTTAAAGATGTCTGCAAATAAGACTTATACCTTGATATGTGTCACTTTGCTCGTGAGTTTGAAAGAGTACCGGAAACCTGGCATCACTTGCTTCACGATGACTTGTTGACTTACTCCAATCACATCTCCATAGTCGAGACATGGGTTGCTGTGGACTACACTCCAGACCAAGTCTGTTCTTTGTGCTAACCTGGTACCAATTGTCTTGGGACCAGACCTTGTGGACAGTTGTAGCCAATTAGCAAGTCAACATAACAGCTTTGCTGAGGAGTGTTCAAGATGTATTCAAGATGAAGCCATGCCTTTGCAGTCTCTGGTCTGGGAATATGATCTCTGTTTGCAGGGATGGATTCTCTTGAGTAGGGCAGAGGGATTATCCTGTCGGAGTAGAATCCTCTCGTAATCTAGTTTTCGGTATGACAACAACAGTGTTTCTTAAAGCCATTGTGAAGCGCTTCAGCTGCACTGGTTCGCTCTTTGTGCAGGGAACCTTTGCTGTTTTTACAAATATTGTAAACAAATATTGTCACTCTGTGTATTGAGGAGTGCATGCAAATAAACCTCCTTTATCTGGCTCACTTGTGGCTGACAACTTATTTGGAATGATTGTGGATGTATGAGTGTCCTTGACATTCTGGACGACTCTCTTGGATGTTGCCTCGTGATGTTCCTGTTGCTTTATTTTGTGGCCGATCCATCTTCCTTTTTCTTGACGTCACTGTCCTTGCTCGATCAGGTCTTGTTGACATATTTTCTTTCTTAGTGCAATTCATAGAGGCAAGTTGGATGTCTTTTCTAGCATGCATCGTAGATCTTTCTGTTTTCACAGTCTTTTGAGCGATTGTCAGACTTCAGACAGCTTAATTGCAAGACTTTTGTTCCTTGAAACCTTGATCTTCTCACTTTGACTTTGTTGAGCATGGATAGATGTTATCGGGTTGCAAGCAATTTTGGCTTCATGTGTGAGAAACGTGACAAACTGGCTGAAACTCTGAGAGCCCTATCGCCGAACCCACCAGACTCCATTTAAAGATGCAGGAGGTAAGCCTTATAAAACTAACTTTCTGTCATATTTGCTGAAACTGACCCTATGTTCCAGTAGAACTACATGAAGCAGGTCATTAAAATAAATCCAAGTCCTCTGGCTCCACCTACAGCCTGGAGTGTGATTTGCAAAAATCCACAACTCCCTGTTCAGATGCCAGGGAGGGGGGTGTCTAACTGCATGTCAATCACTGCTCAGGCACACGCATTCATTCTCCCTTGTGATGGGAGGGGCTTAGGAGACCATTTGGGCTTTAGCAGAAAGGGGGGAGGGACTGAGAAGTTGTCGATGTTCAAATTATTTGGCTAAGTCCTATCTACAATCCTACCTACGACACCTTTAAATAATTAATACTTTTAGCGTGTATAGAGCCAGCATATTTCCACCAGACTCCATGTAAATAATCAGGACTTTTAGCGTGTATAGAGCCAGCATATTTCCACCAGACTCCATGTAAATAATCAGGACTTTTAGCGTGTATAGAGCCAGCATATTTCCACCAGACTCCATGTAAATAATCAGGACTTTTAGCGTGTATAGAGCCAGCATATTTCCACCAGACTCCATGTAAATAATCAGGACTTTTAGCGTGTATAGAGCCAGCATATTTCCACCAGACTCCATGTAAATAATCAGGACTTTTAGCGTGTATAAAGCCAGCATATCTCCACCAGACTCCATGTAAATAATCAGGACTTTTAGCATGTATAGAGCCAGCATATCTCCACCAGACTCCATGTAAATAATCAGTACTTTTAGCGTGTATAGAGCCAGCATATTTCCACCAGACTCCATGTAAATAATCCGGACTTTTAGCGTGTATAGAGCCAGCATATCTCCACATGTAAATGGGTGAATTAAGGGTTTATTTCAACCAAACCAGAGTGGTGATTGTTGGAACAGTGGAAAGATGAACCAAGACGGCTTTTGATAGTTTCATTTAGTTTCTGTCCACTTTGAATGAAGTGTGTTTTACCATGATAAAAGTCCTGATTATTTACATGGAGTCTGGTGGAAATATGCTGGCTCTATACACGCTAAAAGTCCTGATTATTTACATGGAGTCTGGTGTAGCTTGGTGATGGTGATTTCGGGGCTGTTCCATGTTAAACTAAAAGGATCTTACTCTTTAACTAAAAGGTCTATCTCTGTAGGGATCCATCCCATAATGTTGTCAGACTCTTAGAATAATAATCTGAGTCTGTCAGCAGCAACAACAGAACTTTTAGTGACTCTAGCTGCTGCTGAACATTAGTCCTGTAGGGTTACATTACAGCTCGGTTCTGGTTTAATACTGGACCAGTTTCACAGATTGTTGCTCCATCAGACACTCAGACACACACACACACACACACACACACACACACACACACACACATGGGAAATACTGGTTAAAAAACCCAAAGTTTTAAACATTAAGACACAACTTTACACAAAGCGATGATGTTTGAGATGTTCCCTAGTCTTCAGAGTCTTTAGACTTTATTAGTTCATAACAGCAACATTTAAAAAGGATTCAATGTTGACGTAAAGAGAAGGGACAGGCGTCCCCGTGAGTTGATCAGAAGTTCGGTGTGGGGTCACTCTTGTCGCACATCTGCACGTGGACGTGAGAGGTGATTCCTGGGTAGACGGTCTGCATGGGCAGCATGACGCCCAGCCGCTCCCCCTTCCTCACTGATCCAGAGGTTCGGTCCGGCTGAACGTAGAACAACTTGAAACACAAACCTGCAGGAGAAGATGCTGTGCTGCAGTAAAGGTACTCCTAATACAAAGTACTACACACTTGAAAATGGAGGTACGAGACATGATCATTTCTGTACTTACAGGTGCAACTTTTTAACATGTTCCCTTGAGAGTACAGTGTTGGTTTAGAGAGGACAGAACTGTAACTTATGACTAATGACTTATAGGAGGGTACGTAACACACACACACACACACACACACACACACACACACACACACACACACACACACACACACACACACACACACACTCCCATGTGTCGCGTCTTTATTGATATGAAACCGTTATGCACTAGAGCTTTAAGCATGTTCTACTATACTGTCTGATGGAATATAAGCATGTTCTACTATACTGTCTGTGATGGAATATAAGCATGTTCTACTATACTGTCTGTGATGGAATATAAGCATGTTCTACTATACTATCTGTGATGGACTTCAAGCATGTTCTACTATACTGTCTGTGATGGACTTCAAGCATGTTCTACTATACTGTCTGTGATGGACTTCAAGCATGTTCTACTATACTGTCTGTGATGGACTTTAAGCATGTTCTACTATACTGTCTGTGATGGACTTTAAGCATGTTCTACTATACTGTCTGTGAGGGACTTTAAGCATGTTCTACTATACTGTCTGTGATGGACTTTAAGCATGTTCTACTATACTGTCTGTGATGGAATATAAGCATGTTCTACTATACTGTCTGTGATGGAATATAAGCATGTTCTACTATACTGTCTGTGATGGAATATAAGCATGTTCTACTATACTATCTGTGATGGAATATAAGCATGTTCTACTATACTATCTGTGATGGAATATAAGCATGTTCTACTATACTGTCTGTGATGGAATATAAGCATGTTCTACTATACTATCTGTGATGGACTTCAAGCATGTTCTACTATACTGTCTGTGATGGACTTCAAGCATGTTCTACTATACTGTCTGTGATGGACTTCAAGCATGTTCTACTATACTGTCTGTGATGGACTTTAAGCATGTTCTACTATACTGTCTGTGATGGACTTTAAGCATGTTCTACTATACTGTCTGTGAGGGACTTTAAGCATGTTCTACTATACTGTCTGTGATGGACTTCAAGCATGTTCTA
>CM042334.1:846246-848746 GCA_023566125.1 Zingel zingel | reverse complement strand
CGGCCCGGGGGCATTGTCTCGGTCCTCGAACGTCGCCGTCCTTTTCAGGATCTTCACCATCAGGCCGCCTTTCCTCGTGGTCATGATGAGCGTGCCGTCCTCGCGCCCGTAGCGGCCGAAGCAGATGCTGGTGACCACGTCGGGCGTCTTGATGGTGCTCAGCAGGTTCTTGTCGCGGTACAGCTGGACCTCGCAGTTGGCGAGGCCGAGCAGAACCGCCTGGAAGCCGCGCGTCGGCAGGTCCATGGACGCCATGGTTGTGATGGGAGCCGGGAGGACGGCCTTCCACAGCTTCTTCCCCTGAACACACAACCAGACAGAGGTTTTGGAAGTATATCCTTTTACCTAAACATACAAACTTTTTAGTCATTACTTTCAGTTAAAAATTCTGTGCTCACTAACTACTTAAAGGAACACGCCGACTTATTGGGACTTTAGCTTTAGTTGGAGTAATATCACTCCACCCAAGTAGCAGCGCTTCTCCTTCTGAGAATATAGTTCCCAGTATGTATCCGGTTAGAAGATGGCTGTGTGTCATGTGACCTTGTTATTTGTACTTGCTGGGACTATACAAATCACGTAAATAGGAACATGTTGGCGTTATTTTGTCACTTATTGGGAGCAGTAGGCTAGATGGAGCCAGTTACCTCCAGGATCTGTGCTAAGCTAGGCTAGATGGAGCCAGTTACCTCCAGGATCTGTGCTAAGCTAGGCTAGATGGAACAGGTTACCTCCAGGATCTGTGCTAAGCTTGGATAGATGGAGCCAGTTACCTCCAGGATCTGTGCTAAGCTAGACTAGATGGAGCCAGTTACCTCCAGGATCTGTGCTAAGTTAGACTAGATGGAGCCAGTTACCTCCAGGATCTGTGCTAAGCTAGGATAGATGGAACAGGTTACCTTCAGGATCTGTGCTAAGCTAGGCTAGATGGAGCCAGTTACCTCCAGGATCTGTGTTAAGCTAGGCTAGATGGAACAGGTTACCTTCAGGATCTGTGCTAAGCTAGACTAGATGGAGCCAGTTACCTCCAGGATCTGTGCTAAGCTAGGCTAACAGTGGGGGCGTCAGACGAGATGAGAAGGGTATGTCTGGACTTATCTAACTCTGGGGGATACGGGGAATAAGACAAAGGCCCAATAAGTTGGCGTGTTCCTTTAAAGCGCTGACAGCTAAACACTTTTACGTTCAGGAACCCTTTTTTAAAAGGTTACCTTCTGTAGTGTTCATAACATGACCTCACGTTACCTTCTGTAGTGTTCATAACATGACCTCACGTTACCTTCTGTAGTGTTCATAACGTGACCTCACGTTACCTTCTGTAGTGTTCATAACGTGACCTCACGTTACCTTCTGTAGTGTTCATAACATGACCTCACGTTACCTTCTGTAGTGTTCATAACGTGACCTCACGTTACCTTCTGTAGTGTTCATAACGTGACCTCACGTTACCTTCTGTAGTGTTCATAACGTGACCTCACGTTACCTTCTGTAGTGTTCATAACGTGACCTCACGTTACCTTCTGTAGTGTTCATAACGTGACCTCACGTTACCTTCTGTAGTGTTCATAACATGACCTCACGTTACCTTCTGTAGTGTTCATAACATGACCTCACGTTACCTTCTGTAGTGTTCATAACGTGACCTCACGTTACCTTCTGTAGTGTTCATAACATGACCTCACGTTACCTTCTGTAGTGTTCATAACATGACCTCACGTTACCTTCTGTAGTGTTCATAACGTGACCTCACGTTACCTTCTGTAGTGTTCATAACGTGACCTCACGTTACCTTCTGTAGTGTTCATAACATGACCTCACGTTACCTTCTGTAGTGTTCATAACGTGACCTCACGTTACCTTCTGTAGTGTTCATAACGTGACCTCACGTTACCTTCTGTAGTGTTCATAACGTGACCTCACGTTACCTTCTGTAGTGTTCATAACGTGACCTCACGTTACCTTCTGTAGTGTTCATAACGTGACCTCACGTTACCTTCTGTAGTGTTCATAACATGACCTCACGTTACCTTCTGTAGTGTTCATAACATGACCTCACGTTACCTTCTGTAGTGTTCATAACGTGACCTCACGTTACCTTCTGTAGTGTTCATAACATGACCTCACGTTACCTTCTGTAGTGTTCATAACGTGACCTCAGCTGTTCGTAACGTGACCTCAGCTGTTCATAACGTGAGCTCAGGTGTTCAGAAGTTGAGGACAGGTGTTCATAACGTGACCTCAGCTGTTCGTAACGTGAGCTCAAGTGTTCAGAAGTTGAGGACAGGTGTTCATAACGTGACCTCAGCTGTTCGTAACGTGAGCTCAGGTGTTCATAAGGTGAGGACAGGTGTTCATAACGTGACCTCAGCTGTTCATAACGTGAGCTCAAGTGTTCAGAAGTTGAGGACAGGTGTTCATAACGTGACCTCAGCTGTTCGTAACGTGAGCTCAGGTGTTCATAAGGTGAGGACAGGTGTTCATAACGTGACCTCAGCTGTTC
>CM042334.1:826246-833746 GCA_023566125.1 Zingel zingel | reverse complement strand
CTGACTCCAGACCAGCAGGCAGCGGAGATCAGCAGCAAGAGGAACCTACTGCGGCTGCTCAAAGAGGTCAGACAATACAGGGAAGATCTGCACGCTAACGTCTGACAATACAGGGAACATCTGCACGCTAGCGTCTGACAATACAAGGAAGATCTGCACGCTAATGTCTCACAATACAGGGAACATCTGCACGCTAATGTCTCACAATACAGGGAACATCTGCACGCTAACGTCTGACAATACAGGGAACATCTGCACGCTAACGTCTGACAATACAGGGAACATCTGCGCGCTAACCTCTGACAATACAGGGAACATCTGCACGCTAACGTCTCACAATACAGGGAACATCTGCACGCTAATGTCTCACAATACAGGGAACATCTGCACGCTAACGTCTGACAATACAGGGAACATCTGCGCGCTAATGTCTCACAATACAGGGAACATCTGCGCGCTAATGTCTCACAATACAGGGAACATCTGCACGCTAATGTCTCACAATACAGGGAACATCTGCACGCTAACGTCTGACAATACAGGGAACATCTGCGCGCTAATGTCTCACAATACAGGGAACATCTGCGCGCTAATGTCTCACAATACAGGGAACATCTGCACGCTAATGTCTCACAATACAGGGAACATCTGCGCGCTAACGTCTCACAATACAGGGAAGATCTGCGCGCTAACGTCTCACAATACAGGGAAGATCTGCGCGCTAACGTCTGACAATACAGGGAAGATCTGCGCGCTAACGTCTGACCATACAGGGAAGATCTGCGCGCTAACGTCTGACCATACAGGGAAGATCTGCGCGCTAACGTCTGACAATACAGGGAAGATCTGCGCGCTAACGTCTGACAATACAGGGAAGATCTGCGCGCTAACGTCTGACAATACAGGGAAGATCTGCGCGCTAACGTCTGACAATACAGGGAAGATCTGCACGCTAACGTCTGACAATACAGGGAAGATCTGCACGCTAACGTCTGACAATACAGGGAAGATCTGCACGCTAACGTCTGACAATACAGGGAAGATCTGCACGCTAACGTCTGACAATACAGGGAAGATCTGCACGCTAACGTCTGACAATACAGGGAAGATCTGCACGCTAACGTCTGACAATACAGGGAAGATCTGCACGCTAACGTCTGACAATACAGGGAAGATCTGCACGCTAACGTCTGACAATACAGGGAAGATCTGCACGCTAACGTCTGACAATACAGGGAAGATCTGCACGCTAACGTCTGACAATACAGGGAAGATCTGCACGCTAACGTCTGACAATACAGGGAAGATCTGCACGCTAACGTCTGACAATACAGGGAAGATCTGCACGCTTAGTGTCAGATGTGAAGCAACTACGGCACTATTTTTAATTCATTCATTCTGGGCATAAATAATTTAATTTTAGTTTCCTTGTTATTTAGCTATAATAACCACGGTGTACTTGTTCGTGTCTCATCTTTGTTTCTGCAGAGCGACAAAAGTCAGATGTCTGGAAGATCAACTTTTCTTGACGGTCAGTGGTTGTATTACTCTGAAGTCACACCCTTTAAGAAGACGTTTAACCCAAAATACTCGGTGTTGGAACCGACATCTTTGTTGGGACCAAAGAATCACTTGACCAGATTTCAGTCATGTCTGACTGCTGGAAAGGGTTAAAATATCTAAAATAACTGACACAAATGACTGTGTGTGTGTGTGTGTGTGTGTGTGTGTGTGTGTGTGTGTGTGTGTGTGTGTGTGTGTGTGTGTGTGTGTGTGTGTGTGTGTGTGTGTGTGTGTGTGTGTGTGTGTGTGTGTGTGTGTGTGTGTGTGACTTTGTGTGTGTGTGTCTGTTTTCAGGCTCGTCTCTCAGCACTAACAGCAGTTTGAACAGCACCTCTGAGACCGACAGTTTCTGTCTGGACGTCGCCACAAACGTGCGTTTCTCCGTCTGGGTTTCTTTCTGTGAGATTTACAACGACAACATCCACGACCTGCTGGAACAGGTAACACTCTCGTACACTCCCACCTCAACTTAATTGCAGCTAACGCTTTGGCTGCGTCTAACGTGTAACGTATGGGGACCGTTAGCGGAGCCATGTGCTACCGAATGTATCTTTGAACCATCTACAGCTGTAGCGCCATACGGTGGACAATTGTGTGAGTCACAGCGAGACAGAGAGCTTTTCTTTGGGATAGTTGTTGTTGTTTCTTCAGTTTTTGGAGCCGGCACAGAGCTGTGGAACATCAAGCTACTGTCAAAGAGCTGTGGAACATCAAGCTACTATCACAGAGCTGTGGAACATCAAGCTACTGTCACAGAGCCAACCTACTGTCACAGAGCTGTGGAACATCAAGCTACTGTCACAGAGCCAACCTACTGTCACAGAGCTGTGGAACATCAAGCTACTGTCACAGAGCTGTGGAACATCAAGCTACTGTCACAGAGCTGTGGAACATCAAGCTACTGTCACAGAGCTGTGGAACATCAAGCTACTGTCACAGAGCTGTGGAACATCAAGCTACTGTCACAGAGCTGTGGAACATGAAGCTACTGTCACAGAGCTGTGGAACATCAAACTACTGTCAGCTGTTATCAGAGGAAATGACAAATTAGGGATCGACCGATATGGATTGTTTTAGTGCCGATTATTGTTTGTCATCATCCTTAGCCGATGACCGATACAAGCTGCCGATTTTTTTGAGCCGATATTTGGAGTCGATAATGCTTTTTCTCCCTCAATTTACATGATAAAAATGTAAACCCGGCCACACTGGATTTGTTTTCGGAATCTGCTCTGCCGTTTCTTTAAAAATTATAACCAAAAACACACATCAGTGTCACTTCTGCACTCATCTTCCATTCATATCACCCAAGTTATGTGTGCAATGTGCGTCATATGGATGGGTGCACTGCATATGGTTAACTGTGCAAGGCTTCCAGCGCCAGCAGTCTGCTAGTGGGGGAGGGGCCGTGCACGGTCTGCACGTGAACCGCAGCGTCTGCAGCCACACAGAGCTGCCTGTGGACGCCTGTCTGTAGATAATGCCGATCGTCGAACGCAGCAGCGTTGCCGATGCACGTAAAAACGCAAATATCGGCCCGATATATATCTGTCATTACAAGAAATAACAGAAACTCTCCAAACCAAACTGCTAAAACTCACTGACAGACATTAACGTTTCCTGTGTATCTGTAGTTTAATTTAATCTCTTTAAAAACGCTTGAAATCCTGCTTTTGGGTTTGATGTGTGATGTGATATACGATGTCATGTATGCTGTAGGATGTGATGTCATGTATGCTGTAGGATGTGATGTCATGTATGCTGTAGGATGTGATGTCATGTATGCTGTAGGATGTGATGTCATGTATGCTGTAGGATGTGATGTCATGGATGTGATGTCATGTATGCTGTAGGATGTGATGTCATGTATGCTCTAGGATGTGATGTCATGTATGCTCTAGGATGTGATGTCATGTATGCTGTAGGATGTGATGTCATGTATGCTGTAGGATGTGATGTCATGTATGCTGTAGGATGTGATGTCATGTATGCTGTAGGATGTGATGTCATGTATGCTGTAGGATGTGATGTTATGTATGCTGTAGGATATGTGTGATGTCATGTATGCTGTAGGATGTGATGTTATGTATGCTGTAGGATGTGATGTTATGTATGCTGTAGGGTGTGATGTCATGTATGCTGTAGGATGTGATGTGTGATGTCATGTATGCTGTAGGATGTGATGTCATGTATGCTGTAGGGTGTGATGTCATGTATGCTGTAGGGTGTGATGTCATGTATGCTGTAGGATGTGATGTCATGTATGCTGTAGGATGTGATGTCATGTATGCTGTAGGATGTGATGTGTGATGTCATGTATGCTGTAGGATGTGATGTCATGTATGCTGTAGGATGTGATGTCATGTATGCTGTAGGATGTGATGTGTGATGTCATGTATGCTGTAGGATGTGATGTGTGATGTCATGTATGCTGTAGGATGTGATGTCATGTATGCTGTAGGATGTGATGTCATGTATGCTGTAGGATGTGATGTCATGTATGCTGTAGGATGTGATGTGTGATGTCATGTATGCTGTAGGATGTGATGTCATGTATGCTGTAGGATGTGATGTCATGTATGCTGTAGGATGTGATGTCATGTATGCTGTAGGATGTGATGTCATGTATGCTGTAGGATGTGATGTCATGTATGCTGTAGGATGTGATGTGTGATGTCATGTATGCTGTAGGATGTGATGTGTGGTTGTCATGTATGCTGTAGGATGTGATGTGTGATGTCATGTATGCTGTAGGATGTGATGTGTGATGTCATGTATGCTGTAGGGTGTGATGTCATGTATGCTGTAGGATGTGATGTGTGATGTCATGTATGCTGTAGGATGTGATGTGTGATGTCATGTATGCTGTAGGATGTGATGTGTGGTTGTCATGTATGCTGTAGGATGTGATGTGTGATGTCATGTATGCTGTAGGGTGTGATGTGTGATGTCATGTATGCTGTAGGATGTGATGTGTGGTTGTCATGTATGCTGTAGGATGTGATGTGTGATGTCATGTATGCTGTAGGGTGTGATGTGTGATGTCATGTATGCTGTAGGATGTGATGTGTGATGTCATGTATGCTGTAGGATGTGATGTGTGGTGTCATGTATGCTGTAGGATGTGATGTGTGATGTCATGTATGCTGTAGGATGTGATGTGTGATGTCATGTATGCTGTAGGATGTGATGTGTGGTTGTGTTCAGGTTCCCGCTGGACATCTCAAGAGGACGGTGCTGCGTCTGTCTCAGGACGTCAAAGGAAACTCCTTCATCAAAGGTAACGCACATCCGATCGCCAGCCCTTAATAGTATCAGTCTACAAAATAAGAGCCTAAAATTATTGAATTTCTGTTACAAAGTCTTACAAGTTGTCTTCTTTCGTAGGATCAAATAAATATTTAGTGTGGGTTAGATTCACTTCATTTTGTAGTTTTAGTCCCATAGCATATGAGCTCCAAATGCGACAAATATTGAAATTCAGTTTGTTACTAGAGTGCAAAATCCAGGTAACATTACTTGGTTCATTTTTAGTTGTTTGATTCATCTTTTTAAGGCTTGAAGGTGTCTGTAATAACATGAACGTGCCACAAGACGGCAGTAGCTACATCTAGACTTCTTTAGCAAGTTTGTCTTCTGTTTTTATATTTAATTCGTAATGTGTCTCTCTCTCTGTGTGTGTGTGTGTGTGTCTCTCTCTCTCTCTCTCTCTCTCTCTCTCTCTCTCTCTCTCTCTCTCTCTCTCTCTCTCTCTCTCTCTCTCTCTCTCTCTCTCTCTCTCTCTCTCTGTCTGTGCGCGCGTGTGTCTCGCTCTCTGTGTGTGTGTGTCTCTCTCTCTCTGTGTGTGTGTGTCTCTCTCTCTCTGTGTGTGTGTGTGTGTGTCTCTCTCTCTCTGTGTGTGTGTGTGTGTCTCTCTCTCTGTGTGTGTGTGTGTGTCTCTCTCTCTGTGTGTGTGTGTCTCTGTGTGTGTGTGTGTCTCTCTGTGTGTGTGTGTGTGTGTCAGACCTGCGGTGGGTCCAGGTGAACAGCTCTGATGAAGCCTACAAAGTGATGAAGATCGGGAAGAAGAACCAGAGTTTCTCCTCCACCAAACTGAACCAGCTGTCCAGCAGGAGGTCAGTTACCTCTTCCCCCTCACAGAGTGCTGCTTTCTACTTATATATATATATATATATATATATATATATATATATATATATATATATATATATATATATATATATATATATATATATATACATACATACATACATACATACATACATACATATATATACAAGGCCCAAATAAGGGCCTTGGCGTGTCCTTATTTGGCTGAATTTAGGCCCTTTAGCATGTTGACTTATTTCTTCACATTACTCAGATAGGATATTACTACAAACGGCAACACTTTTACGGTAGAAAAGCAGCGTTACCGTCATCTCCCAGTGTTTGATGAGCAGGGTCGGGTACCGAAACCCGGTGCTAATACGGCACCGGTGCCTAAACAACCGGTATCTACCGGACAGAATTGCAACGCAGATTTCGGTGCCAATTAAATGCCTTCTGCGCTGCTCTCTGATGCTCTGAAACAGACGACAGAGGCAACCGAAGCATCGCTGCATGTGACGCTAGTTAACACTTCACTTGGCAGCAGGTAACGTTAGCCTACCGCTGGCTAGTTAACACTTCACTTGGCAGCAGGTAATGTTAGCCTACCGCTAGCTAGTTAACACTTCACTTGGCAGCAGGTAATGTTAGCCTACCGCTAGCTAGTTAACACTTCACTTGGCACCATGTAACGTTAGCCTACCATTGGCTAGTTAACACTTCACTTGGCAGCAGGTAACGTTAGCCTACCGTTGGCTAGTTAACACTTCACTTGGCAGCAGGTAACGTTAGCCTACCGTTAGCTAGCAGCTAACGGTAGGTATAAACAACACAAACGGTGCATTCACTTGAAACTAGTAAGCCTCAGAATCAGCTTTATTTGCCAGGCACGAGGACACATACGAGGAACTTTGCTTTGGATTATACATTGCTCACAACTCGTGGTGCATTCAAAGTTATTGTAAAATACCCTATTGCCTTTTACCCTATTTCTTTAAGTACCCGTTCAGGCACCGTTTAGGCACCGGCACCGTTTAGGCACCGGCACCGTTTTAAAAGTATCCTTTTTGCACCGGTATCGGACAACGCTCAACTGATGTCGACCCTATTGATGAGTGATGACCGTTTCTCTGCAGCCACAGCATCTTCTCCATCAGGATCCTCCGAGTGGACGACGTCGGAGTTCCCAGAGTCCTCGGCATCAGCGAGTAAGTCTCGCACCGTGTGCGCTGTCAGCGTGGCGAGACGAGCTCACGGCCGTCTCACGTTAACGTGTTTGCTGTTTTGTTAGGTTGTCTCTGTGCAACCTGTTTAGTCTCTTAATACACATTTTTAGTCTCTAAATCCAAATTTTTAGTCTCTAAATACACATTTTTAGTCTCTAAATCCACATTTTTAGTCTCTAAATACACATTTTTAGTCTCTAAATACACATTTTTAGTCTCTAAATACACATTTTTAGTCTCTAAATCCACATTTTTAGTCTCTAAATCCACATTTTTGACTCTAAATACACATTTTTAGTCTCTAAATCCACATTTTTAGTCTCTTAATACACATTTGTGTCTCTAAGTCCACATTTTTAGTCTCTAAATCCACATTTTTGACTCTAAATCCACATTTTTGACTCTAAATCCACATTTTTAGTCTCGAAATCCACATTTTTAGTCTCGAAATCCACATGTTTAGTCTCGAAATCCACATTTTTAGTCTCGAAATCCACATTTTTAGTCTCTTAATACACATTTGTGTCTCTAAATCCACATTTTTAGTCTCTAAATCCACATTTTTAGTCTCTTAATACACATTTTTAGTCTCTAAATCCACATTTTTAGTCTCTAAATACAC
>CM042334.1:813746-818746 GCA_023566125.1 Zingel zingel | reverse complement strand
ACACACTGTAGACACACACACACAGGGAATCAGGCCCTTAGTCGTCCTGATGCTGATGTGGGGTGTACCCCTCGTTAGCGGCTGCTACTTTGACCTTTGACCTGTCTGTACCTGCAGAGCTGGAGGCCCTGCGATTGGAGAAGCAGCAGTCACATGACCAACTGCAGGAAGCCAAGGAGGTACGCTAGTGTGTCGTCTTTGTCTTGTTTAGCTGAGATACGGTTTAACGTATCAAATGAGACCGTTTCCCGCTGAGCGTTGTCCGCATTGTTCCTGACCTGCTGTGTGAATAAAGTTGTTTTGTATGTTGCAGAGTCTGGAGCAGCGGCAGCAGGAGTTATCGGCGCTGATGGACATCTGTCGGCAGAAAGACGACGTCATCACCGAGCTGCAGGCAGCCATGGACGCCACGGTGGAGAACGCCACCAGAGACGTAAACGCACACTTTCATTTCACAGGACTTATTGGGCCTTTGTCTTATTCCCCGTATCCCCCAGAGTTAGAGAAGTCCAGACATACCCTTCTCATCTCGTCTGACGCCCCCACTGTTAGCCTAGCTTAGCACAGATCCTGGAGGTAACTGGCTCCATCTAGCCTAGCTTAGCACAGATCCTGGAGGTAACTGGCTCCATCTAGCCTAGCTTAGCACAGATCCTGGAGGTAACTGGCTCCATCTAGCCTAGCTTAGCACAGATCCTGGAGGTAACTGGCTCCATCTAGCCTAGCTTAGCACAGATCCTGGAGGTAACTGGCTCCATCTAGCCTAGCTTAGCACAGATCCTGGAGGTAACTGGCTCCATCTAGCCTAGCTTAGCACAGATCCTGGAGGTAACTGGCTCCATCTAGCCTAGCTTAGCACAGATCCTGGAGGTAACTGGCTCCATCTAGCCTAGCTTAGCACAGATCCTGGAGGTAACCGGCTCCATCTAGTCTAGCTTAACACAGATCCTGGAGGTAACCGGCTCCATCTAGCCTAGCTTAGCACAGATCCTGGAGGTAACCGGCTCCATCTAGCCTAGCTTAGCACAGATCCTGGAGGTAACCGGCTTCATCTAGTCTAGCTTAGCACAGATCCTGGAGGTAACTGGCTCCATCTAGCCTAGCTTAGCACAGATCCTGGAGGTAACCGGCTCCATCTAGCCTAGCTTAGCACAGATCCTGGAGGTAACTGGCTCCATCTAGCCTAGCTTAGCACAGATCCTGGAGGTAACCGGCTCCATCTAGTCTAGCTTAGCACAGATCCTGGAGGTAACTGGCTCCATCTAGCCTAGCTTAGCACAGATCCTGGAGGTAACCGTCTCCATCTAGCCTAGCTTAGCAAAGATCCTGGAGGTAACCGGCTCCATCTAGCCTAGCTTAGCACAGATCCTGGAGGTAACCGGCTCCATCTAGCCTAGCTTAGCACAGATCCTGGAGGTAACCGGCTCCATCTAGCCTAGCTTAGCACAGATCCTGGAGGTAACCGGCTCCATCTAGCCTAGCTTAGCACAGATCCTGGAGGTAACCGGCTCCATCTAGCCTAGCTTAACACAGATCCTGGAGGTAACCGGCTCCATCTAGCCTAGCTTAGCAAAGATCCTGGAGGTAACTGGCTCCATCTAGCCTAGCTTAGCACAGATCCTGGAGGTAACCGGCTCCATCTAGCCTAGCTTAACACAGATCCTGGAGGTAACCGGCTCCATCTAGTCTAGCTTAGCACAGATCCTGGAGGTAACCGTCTCCATCTAGTCTAGCTTAGCACAGATCCTGGAGGTAACCGGCTCCATCTAGTCTAGCTTAGCACAGATCCTGGAGGTAACCGTCTCCATCTAGTCTAGCTTAGCACAGATCCTGGAGGTAACCGGCTCCATCTAGCCTAGCTTAGCACAGATCCTGGAGGTAACCGGCTCCATCTAGTCTAGCTTAGCACAGATCCTGGAGGTAACCGGCTCCATCTAGTCTAGCTTAGCAAAGATCCTGGAGGTAACCGGCTCCATCTAGTCTAGCTTAGCACAGATCCTGGAGGTAACTGGCTCCATCTAGCCTAGCTTAGCACAGATCCTGGAGGTAACCGTCTCCATCTAGCCTAGCTTAGCAAAGATCCTGGAGGTAACCGGCTCCATCTAGCCTAGCTTAGCACAGATCCTGGAGGTAACCGGCTCCATCTAGCCTAGCTTAGCACAGATCCTGGAGGTAACCGGCTCCATCTAGTCTAGCTTAGCAAAGATCCTGGAGGTAACCGGCTCCATCTAGTCTAGCTTAGCACAGATCCTGGAGGTAACTGGCTCCATCTAGCCTAGCTTAGCACAGATCCTGGAGGTAACCGTCTCCATCTAGCCTAGCTTAGCAAAGATCCTGGAGGTAACCGGCTCCATCTAGCCTAGCTTAGCACAGATCCTGGAGGTAACCGGCTCCATCTAGCCTAGCTTAGCACATATCCTGGAGGTAACCGGCTCCATCTAGCCTAGCTTAGCACAGATCCTGGAGGTAACCGGCTCCATCTAGCCTAGCTTAGCACAGATCCTGGAGGTAACCGGCTCCATCTAGCCTAGCTTAACACAGATCCTGGAGGTAACCGGCTCCATCTAGCCTAGCTTAGCAAAGATCCTGGAGGTAACCAGCTCCATCTAGTCTAGCTTAGCACAGATCCTGGAGGTAACTGGCTCCATCTAGCCTAGCTTAGCACAGATCCTGGAGGTAACCGGCTCCATCTAGCCTAGCTTAGCACAGATCCTGGAGGTAACCGGCTCCATCTAGCCTAGCTTAGCACAGATCCTGCAGTTTGTTTTGCTGTTGCTTTGATTAGATTATTCTGTCAAACCTCCCATCCTGGTCCTTCAGAGGTCTCTGGGGGAGTCGGGACGTTTTCTCTCTCTTTATTTGACATTTTTGTTGCTTTATTAACCGTTTCTGTCACTTTATTTTCATGTAAAGAGCTAGTTAGGTAAGACCACATGCTCAGTAGCTAGGTAAGACCACATGCTCAGTAGCTAGGTAAGACCACATGCTCAGTAGCTAGGTAAGATCACATGCTCAGTAGCTAGGTAAGACCACATGCTCAGTAGCTAGGTAAGACCACATGCTCAGTAGCTAGGTAAGATCACATGCTCAGTAGCTAGGTAAGATCACATGCTCAGTAGCTAGGTAAGACCACATGCTCAGTAGCTAGGTAAGGACTACATGAGCTAGCTAGCTGTTTCTCCAACTTCAGTAGAACAAGGCAGGATTAGCCGGGAGACTTCTTCTAAACGAGGGCGCACTTCCAACTTTGTGGTGAATCCCTGCAGAACAGGGACATGGAAGTAGTTCTTCTGGAGATTAGGGTGAACTAGTGTGTGTTGTAGCAGTGTTTGGCCATTGAGAACGAGCTAGCATGCTAACGGTTAGCCCCCTAGCCCCCTCGTCTCGGCTAGTGACGTAGAAAGCCGTGCAGATGTTGACCAGCTCACCCGGAGACTGAAGGCAGGACACATTCAGGCACCAGATCTCACTCTGAACAGCATGGATGGTCTTTATCAAAGTCTGTATGCGTGTGGAAGCACCAGAGACACAAAATAACTCCCCAAATATCAGAAAAAGTGATTTTTTTTTTTTTTTTTTTCATAATATGGGCACTTGTGTGTGTGTTTTTTTTTTTTTTTTTTTTTTTTTTTTCGTCCATATTTTTGTCTCTTCTCTACGTTTTTGTAGCTTTGTTCCGATTATTCTGCCAGATTTGTTTTAAAACTCAAACTCCCATCCTGGTCCTTCAGAGGTCTCTGGTGGAGTCGATTCGCTCGGAGCTGCTGGAGCTTCAGCAGAGGGACGCAAGAGACGGAGACGAGGGCGGGAAACGCCGCCGGGAAGCTCCGGACCAAGAAGATGAAGAGGAGAGAGGGCCGGCGAAGAAGAGAGGTACTATAAGATAAAGTTATTGTCCCGTAGGAAACATATATATATATATATATATATATATATATATATATATATATATATATATATATATATATATATATATATATATATATATATATATATATATACCGTATTTTCCGGACTATAAGTCGCTTTTATTTAGTAATTTATTTCACAAAATCCAAGACTATGAACAGACATTTAATCTGGAAAGGCAAGTTATTCAACTACACAATAGCACACTCCACTGTCTCTCTCTCTCTCTCTCTCTCTCTCTCTCTCTCTCTCTCTCTCTCTCTCTCTCTCTCTCTCTCTCTCTCTCTCTCTCTCTCTCTCTCTCTCTCTCTCTCTCCCGGCAGCCCGTTGTCTGTGGACTCGTTCCTCCAGCTCTGGCCATCTTGCTTTCAGCCCGCGATTAGCCGATTAGCTTTCTTTGTTTTCTTCGTTGCAGTGAGAGTCACCTTTTCGCCAGTCCCTCACAAGTTTCTCTCTCACTCCAAACTTTCTTTCTGCTGCTCGATGACCGTTTCCGGCTGCATATTTCACTACCTGCAGTTTGAAATCTGCAGAATAGGATTTTCATTTCTTTCTCAGTTGTCTTTAGGAGGAGCATATAGTTGTCACGAGCCTAGAGCGCCCTCTCGCGGCTTTAGACGGTAATGTCTTCAGTATGAATTAACATTTAAAAACATGTTAAATTATATATATATTTTGATATATAAGTCGCACCTGACTATAAGTCGCAGGACCAGCCAAACTATGAAAAAAAGTGCGACTTATAGTATCTCTGAGATATATATATATATATATATATATATATATATATATCTATCTCTGAGATATATATATATATATATATATATATATATATATATATATATATATATATTCGGATAAATTTATCGCACCGTTGTGACGAAAAGAGAGCTGAGCCAGAAGGCAAAGCTCTCAATCTACCGGTCAGTTTTCCTTCCTACCCTCACCTATGGTCATGAAGGCTGGGTCATGACCGAAAGAACAAGATCCAGGGTACAAGAGGCCGAAATGGGTTTCCTCAGGAGGGTGGCTGGCGTCTCCCTTAGAGATAGGGTGAGAAGCTCAGTCATCCGTGAGGAGCTCGGAGTAGA
>CM042334.1:801246-806246 GCA_023566125.1 Zingel zingel | reverse complement strand
TCCTGTGTGAGTCTCCCTGTGTGTGTGTGTGTCTCCGTGTGTGTGTGTGTGTGTCTCTGTGTGTGTGTGTGTGTGTGTGTGTGTGTGTGTGTGTGTTCCTGCCTTGTTGTAATGTGTAATCTGTTTTGTGTCAGAGCTGCTTGGAGATGTGTTGGAGAAGGAGAAACTTTTAGAAGAATGTCACCGAGAGACGGAGACTCTGAGAAAAGGTATCTTCATCTTCTTCATCTTCAATCTTTGCCGTTAAGGCGGCCGCTAAGCAACGCACGCCTGCCGCCTTAAATATGTCGTCAAGAAATGAAGCAGAAAGGCTTAATGTCAGCTGACGTCCATAATAACGGGACTTTGGGCTAGATGTTTTGACAGTTTTCAGTGGTTATGAGGAGCAATGTGTCGTTCATTCACATTTAAAGGGATAAGTCGCCATTTCATATCTTGGTCACCGGTGGAGTTAAGGTGTAGAGCCCCTGGTTATAGTATATATCTTGGTCACCGGTGGAGTTAAGGTGTAGAGCCCCTGGTTATAGTATATATCTTGGTCACCGGTGGAGTTAAGGCGTAGAGCCCCTGGTTATAGTATATATCTTGGTCACCGGTGGAGTTAAGGTGTAGAGCCCCTGGTTATAGTATGTATCTTGGTCACCGGTGGAGTTAAGGTGTAGAGCCCCTGGTTATAGTATATATCTTGGTCACCGGTGGAGTTAAGGTGTAGAGCCCCTGGTTATAGTATATATCTCCCTGGTTATAGTGTATATATCTTGGTCACCGGTGGAGTTAAGGTGCAGAGCCCTGGTTATAGTATATATCTTGGTCACCGTTGGAGTTAAGGTGTAGAGCCCCTGGTTATAGTATATATCTTGGTCACCGGTGGAGTTAAGGCGTAGAGCCCCTGGTTATAGTATATATCTTGGTCACCGGTGGAGTTAAGGTGTAGAGCCCCTGGTTATAGTATATATCTTGGTCACCGGTGGAGTTAAGGTGTAGAGCCCCTGGTTATAGTATATATCTTGGTCACCGTTGGAGTTAAGGCGTAGAGCCCCTGGTTATAGTATATATCTTGGTCACCGGTGGAGTTAAGGCGTAGAGCCCCTGGTTATAGTATATATCTTGGTCACCGGTGGAGTTAAGGTGTAGAGCCCCTGGTTATAGTATATATCTTGGTCACCGGTGGAGTTAAGGTGTAGAGCCCCTGGTTATAGTATATATCTCCCTGGTTATAGTATATATCTTGGTCACCGGTGGAGTTAAGGCGTAGAGCCCCTGGTTATAGTATATATCTCCCTGGTTATAGTATATATCTTGGTCACCGGTGGAGTTAAGGTGTAGAGCCCCTGGTTATAGTATATATCTTGGTCACCGGTGGAGTTAAGGTGTAGAGCCCCTGGTTATAGTATATATCTTGGTCACCGGTGGAGTTAAGGCGTAGAGCCCCTGGTGATAGTATATATCTTGGTCACCGGTGGAGTTAAGGAATGTTGTTTGTTTGTGTCAGAGCTGGAGCGTCTGAAGGAGAACCTGCAGAGGAGAGAAGAGGAAGAGGTGGAGAAAGAGAACAGGGAGGTGGAGGAGGGGAAGGTGACCGTGGTGGAGGAGCTGAAGGAGGAGATCCAACGACTGCAGGAGAGGAAGAGGAGGCAGGAGGAAGAGAAGAAGAGCCGGGAGTATGATGCTGTAAAGAAAGAGGTGGAGAGACTGAAGGAGGAGAGCGACACACAGGTGAGCAGGAAAGATATCTATCTATCTATCTATCTATCTATCTACTGTACACGAAATAACTCAATATCTCCTTATAAGCAACAAAAAACGGGATAATTTTTGTCTGTCTGTCTGTCTGTCTGTCTGTCTGTGAGTAGAGGTGTGGCGTTCAAGTCTTTCTTCCAGAACAGGATGTTTTTGTGTCTCCTCTGAGATCCAACGTGGCCGACAGAAAGAAATCCCCCAAAACAACCGGGAGGAAGAGGAAGAGCTGCGAAGTGCAGGTAGGTGTGTGTGTGACAGCTAGCAGTAGCTAGCTTTGATTGGTGCTAAACAAGACATTTTTTGACATGTTTTAATTGTTCTCTCTGACGCTGTGTGTGTGTGTGTGTGTGTGTGTGTGTGTGTGTGTGTGTGTGTGTGTGTGTGTGTGTGTGTGTGTGTGTGTGTGTGTGTGTGTGTGTGTGTGTGTGTTTCAGGACCTGGTGTTCAGTGAGAACAAGAGAAACCGAGTGAGAGGAAACACTCAGAGAAACAACAAACAGGTGAGAAACGCTGGCTGTGTGAAAGACGCTACCGTACGCTGGCTGTGTGAAAGACGCTACCGTACGCTGGCTGTGTGAAAGACGCTACCGTACGCTGGCTGTGTGAAAGACTCTACCGTACGCTGGCTGTGTGAAAGACTCTACCGTACGCTGGCTGTGTGAAAGACTCTACCGTACGCTGGCTGTGTGAAAGACTCTACCGTACGCTGGCTGTGTGAAAGACTCTACCGTACGCTGGCTGTGTGAAAGACTCTACCGTACGCTGGCTGTGTGAAAGACTCTACCGTACGCTGGCTGTGTGAAAGACTCTACCGTACGCTGGCTGTGTGAAAGACTCTACCGTACGCTGGCTGTGTGAAAGACTCTACCGTACGCTGGCTGTGTGAAAGACGCTACCGTACGCTGGCTGTGTGAAAGACGCTACCGTACGCTGGCTGTGTGAAAGACTCTACCGTACGCTGGCTGTGTGAAAGACTCTACCGTACGCTGGCTGTGTGAAAGACGCTACCGTACGCTGGCTGTGTGAAAGACTCTACCGTACGCTGGCTGTGTGAAAGACTCTACCGTACGCTGGCTGTGTGAAAGACTCTACCGTACGCTGGCTGTGTGAAAGACTCTACCGTACGCTGGCTGTGTGAAAGACTCTACCGTACGCTGGCTGTGTGGTGATGCCAGGCTTCAAAGCAACGGGCTGTGGTGTCCAGAAAACTTTTTCGTTTATGTAAATCACGTTCTCCTTGCTCTCCACTCCATAACGGCCGTTACACACCGACCAGACGGCCGACCGTCGGCAGTAAAGCCAGTGGGACTGATCAGTCTCCCCGAGTCGGTCCAAAAACTGTGTGTGTGTGTGTGTGTGTGTGTGTGTGTGTGTGTGTGTGTGTGTGTGTGTGTGTGTGTGTGTGTGTGTGTGTGTGTGTGTGTGTGTGTGTGTGTGTGTGTGTGTGTGTGTGTGTGTGTGTGTGTGTGTGTGTCTCTGTGTGTAACAAGCATAGTGTGCACGAGCCTAGGAGCATTTTACTAATGCTCTGTTAAAATAACAATGAAATGCTGCGTTATTGACTTCAGACCAGGTTTTTGTTGGTCAATGGTGCCATCACTTCCCACTGCCTCAAGATAGCAATACTCCCAGAATGCACCTTAACACACCTCCCTGTAACACCAGCACGCCCAGAATGCACCTGAACACACCTCCCTGTAAGACCAGCACGCCCAGAATGCACCTGAACACACCTCCCTGTAAGACCAGCACGCCCAGAATGCACCTGAACACACCTCCCTGTAAGACCAGCACGCCCAGAATGCACCTGAACACACCTCCCTGTAAGACCAACACGCCCATGATGCACCTGAACACACCTCCCTGTAAGACCAGCACGCCCAGAATGCACCTGAACACACCTCCCTGTAAGACCAGCACGCCCAGAATGCACCTGAACACACCTCCCTGTAAGACCAGCACGCCCAGAATGCACCTGAACACACCTCCCAGTAAGACCAGCATGGGCCACAGATGGGTGCAGGTGCATTTGGTATTTAAACGACGTGAGCGCTGGACGGTCTTACACTAGCAAAGACAGTTGCGTGGGGCTTTGCGCTGGGCCGGGATGGGCCAGGCTGGGCCGGGATGGGCCAGGCTGGGCCGGGATGGGTGCGAGGTAGGACCTCTAGGTTATATCTCTGAACTTTTGTGTCCATGTCTGTTCTTCTGTGCTGAAGGAGAAGAGAGATGGGGCTCTGCAGAAGATCGGAGAGCTGCTCCACGGTTCTCCCTCCATCCTGGGCAGCAAAGGTCAGAGAGACTTCAAATTACATTTATATAGTTTAACTTTTTTATCTGCCTGCCTATCTGTCTGTCTCTCTCTCTGCCTGTCTGTATCTCCCTCTGTCTGTCCCTCTGTCTGTCTCTCTCTGCCTGTCTGTCTGTCCCTCTGTCTGTCTCTCTCTCTGCCTGTCTGTATCTCCCTCTGTCTGTCCCTCTGTCTGTCTGTCCCTCTGTCTGTCTCTCCCTCTGTCTGTCCCTCTGTCTGTCTCTCCCTCTGTCTGCCTGCCTGCCTGTCTCTCTCTCTGTTTGCCTGTCTGTCTGTTATATATATATATATATATATATATATATATATATATATATATATATATATATATATATATATATATATATATATATATATATATATATAATCTCTATCTGTCTATCTATCTATCTCTTCTCTGTCTCTGCAGCTAAGACCATCATCAGTCTGGTCAGCGGACATTCGGTGGAGAAAGAGACGGTTACCACGGCAACCAAACCGAAACGAGGACGGAAGAAGCTTTTTAAGACGAGCGCGTCCTCCCCGCTGCTCGACTCCCCGACCACGGTGAGGAAGAGACTGTCTGTCTGCCTGTCTCTCCCTCTGTATGTATGTCTGTCTGTCTGTCTGTCTCTCTCTCTCTCCCTCTGTCTCTCTGATTGCCTGTCTGTCTCTACCTGTCTGTCTCTGACCTGTCTGTCTCGACCTGTCTGTCTCTGACCTGTCTGTCTCTGACCTGTCTGTCTCTGACCTGTCTGTCTCGACCTGTCTGTCTCTGACCTGTCTCGACCTGTCTGTCTCTACCTGTCTGTCTGACCTGTCTCTGACCTGTCTGTCTCTGACCTGTCTGTCTCTGACCTGTCTGTCTCTGACCTGTCTGTCTCTGACCTGTCTGTCTCGACCTGTCTGTCTCTGACCTGTCTCGACCTGTCTGTCTCTACCTGTCTGTCTGACCTGTCTCTACCTGTCT
>CM042334.1:719656-779656 GCA_023566125.1 Zingel zingel | reverse complement strand
ATTGCTCAATAAACTGCAATGAGCTGCATTTGGGTCTTTTCTGTTCCCCGCGTAACAAACACAGGGCCAACACAGGGCCCAAACAGGGCCAACACAGGGCCAACACAGGGCCCAAACAGGGCTAAAACAGGGCCCAAACAGGGCCAACACAGGGCCCAAACAGGGCTAAAACAGGGCCCAAACAGGGCCACAGCAGGGCCAAAACAGAGCTAAAATAGGGCCAAAACAGAGCTAAAATAGGGCCAAAACAGGGCCCAAACAGGGCTAAAATAGGGCCAAAACAGGGCCACAGCATGGCCAAAACAGGGCCCAAACCGGGCTAAAATAGGGCCAACACAGGGCCCAAACAGGGCTAAAATAGGGCCAAAACAGGGCCCAAACAGGGCTAAAATAGGGCCAAAACAGGGCCACAGCAGGGCCAAAACAGGGCCCAAACCAGGCTAA
The DNA here is from genome assembly GCA_023566125.1 of Zingel zingel. NCBI lineage: Eukaryota > Metazoa > Chordata > Actinopteri > Perciformes > Percidae > Zingel > Zingel zingel. The sequence goes on along the minus strand of CM042334.1, from coordinate 779,212 downwards.
AATAGGGCTAAAACAGGGCCACAGCAGGGCCAAAACAGAGCTAAAATAGGGCCAAAACATGGCCCAAACAGGGCTAAAATAGGGCCAAAACAGGGCCCAAACAGGGCTAAAATAGGGCCAAAACAGGGCCACAGCAGGGCCAAAACAGAGCTAAAACAGGGCCAAAACAGGGCTAAAATAGGTCCAAAACAGGGCCACAGCAGGGCCAAAACAGGGCCCAAACCGGGCTAAAATAGGGCCAACACAGGGCTAAAATATGGCCAACAAAGGGCCCAAACAGGGCTAAAATAGGGCCAAAACAGGGCCACAGCAGGGCCAAAACAGGGCCCAAACCGGGCTAAAATAGGGCCAACACAGGGCTAAAATATGGCCAACAAAGGGCCCAAACAGGGCTAAAATAGGGCCAACACAGGGCCACAGCAGGGCTAAAATAGGGCCAACACAGGGCCCAAACAGGGCTAAAATAGGGCCAACACAGGGCTAAAATAGGGCCAACACAGGGCCACAGCAGGGCTAAAACAGGGCCAACACAGGGCTAAAACAGGGCTAAAATAGGGCCAACACAGGGCCACAGCAGGGCTAAAATAGGGTTAAAAAAGGGCTAAAACAGGGCCCAAACGGCTATAACAGGGCCAAGACGGGGCCAAAATAGGGTTAAAACAGGGTTAAATTAGGGTTATAGTAGGGCCCAAACGGCTATAACAGGGCCAAAACAGGGCCACACAGAGCTTAAAAAAAGGGGCGATAACGGGGCCAAACTGGTAGGACTCCAGCCCTGAATGTCTTCTCAAAAGCCCTGAATCATTTAGGACGACTTTACTGTCTTCTAGAGGCTGTAGCGAGCTCTGTGTTAACGCTAGAGTGAAGCTAGATATCTGTATCATATGAAGCATTTCGGCAAATAATAATAATATAATAACAATCATATAATATTTAAAAAATAAAGTGCTGGTTTAACTAGGAACAGTCAGACAGGATCAGACAGAAAGCCTCTTTTTTCTTATGTTAAACAGCTGTTTGCATATTTCTGTATTCATTGTGTATTTCATTATAATGTTCAACATGTTTGTTCACGTCTGCACCAACCACCGAGTCTCTGCTGTGGGAACTGTGGGACCGTGGCGCCCCCTTGTGGGCCTTTTAAAGATAGATTTCTGCTGCTTTAAGACCATTTAAGATCCACTCTGTCTGACAACATGTACATTTACCTGAGAGATACCTGAAGAGGTGAATTCTTTCATTTTTAATGATTGATTTCTCACTTTCTGTTCAATTGAGCTAACTCTGCCTTCAGTCCAGTTGAAGTGAGACTGTCTGTCTGTCTCTCCGTCTCTCTCTGTCTGTCTGTCTCTGTCTGTCTGTCTGTATCTCCGTCTCTCTCTCTCTGTCTGTCTGTCTCTCTCTCTCTGTCTGTCTGTCTGTCTCTCTCTCCGTCTCTCTCTGTCTGTCTGTATCTCCGTCTCTCTCTGTCTGTCTCTCTGTCTGTCCTTTCTGTTTAAAACTAGTGCAGTGCCCGTTTGGAGTGGGACGATTGCTGCGTGTAGCTTCTCCAGAACCATGATACTGGTACTGACTTACTGTGTACTTCTACATCAGTCTACTACTGACTTACTGTGTACTTCTACATCAGCCTACTACTGACTTACTGTGTACTTCTACATCAGCCTACTACTGACTTACTGTGTACTTCTACATCAGCCTACTACTGACTTACTGTGTACTTCTACATCAGTCTACTACTGACTTACTGTGTACTTCTACATCAGTCTACTACTGACTTACTGTGTACTTCTACATCAGTCTACTACTGATTTACTGTGTACTTCTACATCAGAGAATCAGAATGCAAAATACTGAGTTAATCAACCACCAGAACGTGTGTGTGTCTCTGTGTGTGTGTGTCTCTGTGTGTGTGTGTGTGTGTGTGTGTGTGTGTTCTCGTTTAACTGTATTCGTGGGGTCCAAAAACCGGGGAGTCCAGTATACTTGTGGGGTCCGACCAGCCTTGTGGGGCCAAAATGCTGGAGCCCACAAGGTTAAAGGTCTGTTTGAGGGTTAAGACTTGGTTTTAGGATTAGGGTTAGAATTAGGTTATGGTTAGGGTGAGGGTAAGGGTTAAGGTTAGGCATCTAGTGGTGATGGTTAAGGTTAGGGTAAGGGGCTAGGGAATGCATTATGTCAATGACGGGTCCCCACAAAGATAGTGAGATGCACTTGTATTAGTAATAATACCACAATACAATAAACTGCCCGTGCCTTTAATAGTCCGTACTTTACTGACCTTCCCCAAAAGTGCTGCTGCATGACTACATTGATTGATTGATTATTTATTTATAAAGGACAACACACATTAATCAACATTTCTGTAAATGTGCCAGTGTTAGCCAGCCGGCTAATTTTCAAGTGTAGTCCTTTGGCCAGATGACTTTAGACCAGAGCAGCAGGAAACAGCAAGACATTAGTACAGGTTAGACTATACAGACAGAAGTCAACCAGACATTAGTACAGGTTATACTACACAGACAGAAGTCAACCAGACATTAGTACAGGTTATACTACACAGACAGAAGTCAACCAGACATTAGTACAGGTTAGACTATACAGACAGAAGTCAACAAGACATTAGTACAGGTTAGACTACACAGACAGAAGTCAACCAGACATTAGTACAGGTTATACTACACAGACAGAAGTCAACAAGACATTAGTACAGGTTATACTACACAGACAGAAGTCAACAAGACATTAGTACAGGTTAGACTACACAGACAGAAGTCAACCAGACATTAGTACAGGTTCTACTACACAGACAGAAGTCAACCAGACATTAGTACAGGTTATACTACACAGACAGAAGTCAACCAGACATTAGTACAGGTTAGACTATACAGACAGAAGTCAACCAGACATTAGTACAGGTTCTACTACACAGACAGAAGTCAGCCAGACATTAGTACAGGTTATACTACACAGACAGAAGTCAACAAGACATTAGTACAGGTTATACTACACAGACAGAAGTCAACCAGACATTAGTACAGGTTATACTACACAGACAGAAGTCAACCAGACATTAGTCCAGGTTATACTACTCAGACAGAAGTCAACAAGACATTAGTACAGGTTATACTACACAGACAGAAGTCAACAAGACATTAGTACAGGTTATACTACACAGACAGAAGTCAACCAGACATTAGTACAGGTTCTACTACACAGACAGAAGTCAACCAGACATTAGTACAGGTTATACTACTCAGACAGAAGTCAACAAGACATTAGTACAGGTTATACTACACAGACAGAAGTCAACAAGACATTAGTACAGGTTCTACTACACAGACAGAAGTCAACCAGACATTAGTACAGGTTATACTACTCAGACAGAAGTCAACCAGACATTAGTACAGGTTATACTACACAGACAGAAGTCAACCAGACATTAGTACAGGTTATACTACACAGACAGAAGTCAACAAGACATTAGTACAGGTTATACTACACAGACAGAAGTCAACCAGACATTAGTACAGGTTATACTACACAGACAGAAGTCAACCAGACATTAGTACAGGTTATACTACACAGACAGAAGTCAACCAGACATTAGTACAGGTTAGACTACACAGACAGAAGTCAACCAGACATTAGTACAGGTTATACTACACAGACAGAAGTCAACCAGACATTAGTACAGGTTCTACTACACAGACAGAAGTCAAGCAGACATTAGTACAGGTTATACTACACAGACAGAAGTCAACCAGACATTAGTACAGGTTAGACTACACAGACAGAAGTCAACCAGACATTAGTACAGGTTATACTACACAGACAGAAGTCAACCAGACATTAGTACAGGTTATACTACACAGACAGAAGTCAACCAGACATTAGTACAGGTTAGACTACACAGACAGAAGTCAACCAGACATTAGTACAGGTTATACTACACAGACAGAAGTCAACCAGACATTAGTACAGGTTCTACTACACAGACAGAAGTCAACCAGACATTAGTACAGGTTATACTACACAGACAGAAGTCAACAAGACATTAGTACAGGTTATACTACACAGACAGAAGTCAACAAGACATTAGTACAGGTTCTACTACACAGACAGAAGTCAACCAGACATTAGTACAGGTTATACTACACAGACAGAAGTCAACCAGACGTTAGTACAGGTTATACTACACAGACAGAAGTCAACAAGACATTAGTACAGGTTAGACTACACAGACAGAAGTCAACCAGACATTAGTACAGGTTCTACTACACAGACAGAAGTCAACCAGACATTAGTACAGGTTATACTACACAGACAGAAGTCAACCAGACATTAGTACAGGTTAGACTACTCAGACAGAAGTCAACCAGACGTTAGTACACGTTAGACTATACAGACAGAAGTCAACCAGACATTAGTACAGGTTAGACTATACAGACAGAAGTCAACCAGACATTAGTACAGGTTCTACTACACAGACAGAAGTCAACCAGACATTAGTACAGGTTATACTACACAGACAGAAGTCAACCAGACATTAGTACAGGTTCTACTACACAGACAGAAGTCAACCAGACATTAGTACAGGTTATACTACACAGACAGAAGTCAACCAGACATTAGTACAGGTTATACTACACAGACAGAAGTCAACCAGACATTAGTACAGGTTATACTACACAGACATGAGTGTCCTGCTGTCTGTACTTCACCTGATGCTACAACCCAAACCTTATAATGTGCTACGTGTCGGCCCTGGCTCGTCCCCGTTCAGATAACTAAATACTGTGTAGATATTGATACGACTCTGAGCTTTTGAAACCGTCACAGTTTCACAGCTGAACTACCAAAATAAAACAGGAAATATTACAAAGACACTCACAATCATGACATTTGGCCCTGTTTGGGCCCTGTTTTAGCTCTGTTTGGGCTCTGTTTTAGCTCTGTTTTAGCTCTGTTTTGGCCTGGTTTGGGCCCTGTTTTAGCTCTGTTTGGGCTCTGTTTTAGCTCTGTTTTAGCTCTGTTTTGGCCTGGTTTGGGCCCTGTTTTAGCTCTGTTTGGGCTCTGTTTTAGCTCTGTTTTAGCTCTGTTTTGGCCTGGTTTGGGCCCTGTTTTAGCTCTGTTTGGGCTCTGTTTTAACCCTTCTGGAAAGTCTACGATTGGACGAAAGATATCGTTGAAATGGTGCATCTCTCTGCTTCTAAACCCAAAAAGTCTCTACACTCTATTACATATGACAGAACTTGTAGTTGCTGTTACATCGTCGGCCCCAGGGGGGTGATGACAGCTGTTATTTTACCTTCTGTCTCCATTTACTTTGGTATACTTTTCTATCTTTGTATTCTATTCAAATTTAGTTTTATATAACTATTATTATTCATGCATTTTACTTTCACATCACATACATTACATATAAAGCTGCCTCTTTCTGCTTTATTCTGATTCTTACAAAGAACAGTTGTGTTATTTTCCATTTACAGCAATTCTCGTCCTCATATCAGAGAAACAGATGTGTCAGGAGTCTAACTTTTCAACACTCTGGTACATTAATCTTCATTGAAAGACAGGTGTGTCAGTTACATCTTGCACCTGCGTGATGTGTTGTGTGTTTCTAATCTCCACAGTCTAAGCAATGAAGTTGTGCTAGAAACACCTCTAACCATCTCTAAAATGATCCCAACTGTCATAATATGACATGCCCAAGAGATGTACCAAAGATAACATCACAGAGAGCTTTATTTTGGCCCTGTTTGGCCCTGTCTGGCCCCGTTTGGCCCTGTCTTGGCCCCGTTTGGCCCTGTATTGGCCCTGTATTGGCCCCTTTTGGCCCTGTTTTGTCCCTGTCTTGGCCCTGTTTTGGCCCTGTCTTGGCCCTGTTTGACCCTGTCTTGGCCCTGTTTGGCCCTGTCTTGGCCCTGTCTTAGCCCTGTCTTGGCCCTGTTTTGGCCCTGTCTTGGCCCGGTTAGGCCCTGTCTTGGCCCTGTTTTGGCCCTGTTTTGGCCCTGTCTTGGCACTGTTTGACCCTGTCTTGGCCTTGTTTTGGACCTGTCTTGGCCCTGTCTTAGCCCTGCTTTAGCTCTGTTTTGTCCCTGTTTTGGCCCGGTTAGGCCCTGTCTTGGCCCTGTTTTGACCCTGTCTTGACCCTGTTTGGCCCTGTCTTGGCCCTGTCTTAGCCCTGTTTTGGCCCTGTCTTGGCCCTGTTTGACCCTGTCTTGACACAGTTTGGCCCTGTCTTGGCCTTGTTTTGGACCTGTCTTGGCCCTGTCTTAGCCCTGCTTTAGCTCTGTTTTGGCCCGGTCAGGCCCTGTCTTGGCCCTGTCTTAGCTCTGTTTTGGCCCTGTTTTGGCCCTGTCTTGGCCCTGTTTTGGACCTGTCTCGGTCCTGTCTTAGCCCTGCTTTAGCTCTGTTTTGGCCCTGTCTTGGCCTTGTTTTGGACCTGTCTTGGCCCTGTCTTAGCCCTGCTTTAGCTCTGTTTTGGCCCGGTTAGGCCCTGTCTTGGCCCTGTCTTAGCTCTGTTTTGGCCCTGTTTTGGCCCTGTCTTGGCCCTGTTTTGGACCTGTCTCGGCCCTGTCTTAGCCCTGCTTTAGCTCTGTTTTGGCCCTGTCTTGGCCTTGTTTTGGACCTGTCTTGGTCCTGTTTTGGCCCTGTTTTGGCCCTGTCTTGGCCTTGTTTTGGCCCTGTCTTGGCCTTGTTTTGGACCTGTCTTGGCCTTGTTTTGGCCCTGTCTTGGCCCTGTTTTGGCCTGGTTAGGCCCTGTCTTGGCCCTGTTTCAGCAGAGATTTACTTTCGCAGCTCAGCACTTTGTCAAGTTGGACAACAGTTACAGCAGGTCACAAGTTAGACAGGTGATACACCTCATTTACTTTCAGTTATGTTCTGAAATCTCCACTTCATCAGGAATCTATGTGTTATGTAGTACTAAGAAGTGTTTCTGGTTTGACCCGTTTAGTCAAATCTTATCACACTGTTTGGCGCCAGGTGCTTGGCGATAAAAGATCATTTGTCTGGAGCATACATAATGAAAAAGGTTCACACTCAAAACTTATTTCCAGGACAAGAACATTATTGTACTGAAAGGTACATTTTCTACAGAGTAGGACGATCCACCATCCATGAAATCTTCACCGTGTTCGTCGATAATTGAATTCATCGTTCAGGACATTTTAACCACGATGAAATGACATGATACGGTATGCAATAGATATGGACATTCAGCAGGAAAAAGGCTAAAGAGAAAAAGAAAAAGAGTTAAACAAACCGTGCTAAAGAGCAAGATGTCGGGGAAACGATGAACCCCCACCTGAGCCACCGCCTGGTTTGTGATTGGTTGGATTGGTGTGACATCACAGTGCCTTCTGCAGATATAATCAGTGAGGGTGTGCCAGTGTGACAGACAAGGAGAAGCTGCAGTTTTTCTTTGAAGCTACAAAATCTTTTCAGTTCAACCTGCTGTTGAGTTCAGACAGGTAAGCATCCAACTAGGAGACATTAACATTACTTAATATTAATTCGGGATTTTTTATGTACTTAGTCCTAAACTAAAGACACAAAAGGCACTTTTGGCCATCACTATTATTACGCTATTCCTCTGGGCAGGTTGTCATAGTCACTCCCCAATCTGGGAAGTTGTCTTTGGCTTTTGTTTGTTGTAATTGAAAAGTGATGAAGTAGAACTGTCCCATTTTTAATCTGCACTAAAACAAAGTATTGAACCCTAAAGTTTTAAATCATTTTTGGCATATAAACAGTTCACCAGAGATCCAGACGGACTGACATCAGGAATTTTTAAAGCCTCACTCCAGCAGAACTCCGACAATGAAGGTAAATCTGTATCTTTATGTAGAATTAATGAATCAAATGTACTCAAATTACTGTAAGAAAATCTAGATTATTATTTTTTTTTTATGTAACTTAACCCTTGTATTGACTTCGGGTCACATTGGCCCGTTTTTAATTTTTGTTTTACATCAGAAAATATTGGACGTAGAAATAAGCGCTGAACATGTGTAGAAGAAAAATTTAGAAATTTAAAACGTTGGAAAAAGCAAAAACAAAAAAGGCGTCACAAAAGTGCTTTTTTCAAGGTTGAAACGAAGACAACACAAGGGTTAAGTATTTTGGGCAGTGTTTGAAGTTGCATATGTTGCTCAGTAAAACAAAACATTAAAAAGTCCTGATTAACTTTGAAAGAATTAAACAAAACAAAAGGAAATAACTCAGCTGCAGCAGAGAAGAAGAAACTGCAGGAGTGTCTGTCTGTGGCTGCAGGAGGGCAGCGTTTCAGAGAACTGACACTGGAAATTATAAGTTATAAATGTTTGTCTTCCCTATCCCAGATCAAGACCGGGGCTAGCATTAAACGACTTCCCAGGACTGTGTGGGTGTGTTTAGACTGATTGATTGGCATCTTCCTGAGTCTCTTGTTAGCGTTGTTGCACCTCTTAGGGCGGGACAAATCAAAGCTTCATTATTCTTATTGGTAGAAAAGATTTGTGACCTAATGAATTCCTATCTAAGCTCTGCCCCCTTCCACCTGAGCAGAGGTCTAATCAGCCAGACTGAAATCACCTGTGTGGCTGTTCAGAGGCTTTACCTTTACAAAAATTAACAGCAGCGAAATCAAACTAAGAATCATATATAGGGTGTGTTTCTAACTAGCATTATTATACCTCGACATTAAAAAGAAGGTTGCATCTGAAAAAAAAGCTGAAAGTCGGCAGCCGCTGAAGATTTCCGGGCTATTTAATGTATGTAGCCCTGGTATCTTGTTAGTTATTTTTGTGTTATTGTCTGATTATCTTTTGTGGTTATATTTAGTGATGCTGCATATGTGTGAATTCATAATTAATAATCAGCTGTATGCACAGGTTGCTGAATTGGGATGTACTATTGATTGGGAGTTAAGGGGTCTTGCTGCTGATGTTGTGTCACTTGTGTTTAAGTTAATGCAATGTATTGTGTAGCCTAAATGTTATTTTTATTTAACAGTAATATAAAATATCATCAAACCCACCCCTGCCTTCCCTTTGAAAATGTAACAGTAATGTTTTCTCAGAGTACATTTTAACAGACCTACTTTTAACACAAGTACTTTTGCTTGAGTACAATATTTTAGTATTTTCCCACCTCTGGTTACATTACACAATTAAATTAAGTTAAATTGAATTTGCAGGCCAAATTGTTAAAACAGTACAGAAGCTTTAAACCTTACTCCATGTCAACATAGCATCTCCTCTGTTTCAGTTGATTTCAGTGGTCCTGCTCCTGCTGGCTCCACTGTCGACCAGCTGCCAGCTAATCCTTTTTCCACTGGACTGTAGCGACGTCTATAAAAATGTCAAAACCCGAACAAGTGGAGTGTACACAATCTTCCCCATCAAAACCACTTCTAAGGTCCAGGTACATGTCATCCTCTCTGCGTCGCAGGTTGACCTTTAGATCAGTGATCTTCAACAGGGGGTCCGGGACCCCTAAGGGGTCCTCAGAGTCAATGCAGGGGTCCTCCAAATTCTTCTTAATTTTTGAAATATTTTTCAAAAATTAAAAAGTCTTATCATGAATCCAACATATTAGCAAATATAAATCCCCACTGCTTACTGGCCTGTAGGTAAGGTAGTCACTAGGCCATACACAGATAGTTAATCCCAACAATTCACTGTGCCACATGTATGTTTAACATTAAAAAATATTTATAAAATCATGCTATTTGAATAGTTTAATATTCTATGCAAAAAGATATGTATAAAAACTTTAGGCCGCCCTACAGGTTGTTGTAGGCCCAATTTAATATGCAACTTGATTTTATACCTTATATGTAGTAGAGGGTCCCTGCTCCATCTCTGTTTCAGTTACGGGGTCCTTGGCTTAAACATTTAAGACCCCTGCTTTAGATGATAAAAGTGTTCAACATGTGAGATCATCTCACCACACAGTTACAAGTTCTGACTGATGCTTCTGATACAGCAGATGAAAAGTAGATAAATACTTGTTACAGCATGTGTGAATATATTGTACGACGTATTTGCAGCTGAAAACAATTTGCAAATGATATTGTCTTTGTGTATAGGTGTACTGCGAGATGAACTCAGAAGGAGGAAGGTGGACGGTGAGTTTTTACTGAAGTCAACTGAAAGTTAGAGCCGAGTCTTAGTTGTTGAATTGTCTCTGAGGTTCTTTCCAATCAGTTACATAATCCATTTGCACAGGGGATGATACCCCCATAGTCAGGGTACATGAAGTACATAGATACTGCTTGCAGACACATTGACTGCAAAGCCATACCCTAATGAGTAAAACAAGATACAGGCAGTTTTCAAACTGCACGGCTTGTTCAAGAAGAACAAACCCACTGCAAATGGCCATGGTCACTCAGGTGGCTACCACCAACCTCCAGGAAGTATGCATTCAGATGCCCTTCCAGCAAGGACATTAATGTTTCCTGGGGTTTGGTTTTAAGGCAACATATTTATTTTGGTGACTGGGAAGGACTGTATAATTGTGCTGGTTTGTAAAAGGTTGTGCCCACCAGGGGGGCATCGATTGAAATGCAAACAAGATGTTCCCTTTAAAGTTTTTTATTGGAATAAAGGTATGTTTGTCTTGCAGATGAAGATGGATAGATGGATGTCTGAAATCTCGTCCGGTCATTCCCTACATAGTTCACTATTTAATAACTACATAGGGAATAGCGTGTGAGTGAATGAAGGAATGGTTTCGAACACAGCCCGTGAATCTAGATCTGAATAAATCTTGTCTTTCATTTTTAGGACCTACAACAAGAATTTCAGTCTTGTCTGTATTCAGCTGTAGAAAGTTGCTGGACATCCAACAATGAATATTGTTACTAAATTTTATTAATAGGACTGAAATCATCGGAGGAAAGTGAAATGTACATCTATGTGTCATAGGTATATGACTTCTTTTATGTAATGTTGCTGACGGTTTGGTGCAAAAGGTCCCAGTCACGTATAGTGTACCTGCCATAACATATGATTAGCTTTTTTTTTTTTAAAGTTAATTCGTTATACAAATATGTGGGCGGGCAATGGGTTAAAAGAGACCAAAATAATTCCCATTAAAGTGAAATAACAGTGAAGCCTTGCTGTCTGTAAACTTCACCTCTCACATATCTTTTTTGTTTCCAGGTGTTCCAGAGGAGGATGGACGGCACGGTGAACTTCTACAGGACCTGGGATAAATATAGGACCGGCTTTGGTAGCGCTGCTGGAGAGTACTGGCTCGGTGAGAGATGGATCCAAACTAACAGTCATGACATCATGGAACTCAATGTTCATTAAGGACAAACAAGAGTAGATGTTAAAAACTTAACATGGAACCTTTACATTTAAAGGTGCTGTAAGTAGGATTGCAAAAAATTTGAACATCGACAACTTCTCAGTCCCTCCCCCCTTTTTGCTAAAGCCCAGTTTCCTAAGCCCCTCCCCCCACAAGGGAGAGCTGTGCACGATAGAGGGGGTAAGGGGAGAAAACCTATCTGCAGCTCGTGCACGGGGAAGAGGGAGGGGAGGACGCTATGAAATACGTGTGCCTGAGCAGTGATTGACACACAGTTAAACACCCCCCCCCCCTCCCCTGGCCCTGATTGGTGCATCTGAACAGGGAGCTGTGGATTTTTGCAAATCGCACTACAGGCTGTAGGTGGAGCCAGATGAGCCGGATTTATTTTTAAATGACCGGCTTCATGTAGTTCTACTTGAACATGGGGTCAGTTTCAGCAAATATGACAGAAAGTTAGTTTTATAAGTCTTACCTCCTGCATCTTTAAATAATATTTGACTAAATGATGTATAGGTCTCTACAAAATGTAAAAGAAAGTTTGTGTGTTTGCAGGTCTTGAGAACATCTTTCAATTGATAAGCCGAAAGAAGTATGAACTGATGGTCGACATGGAGGACTTTGAAGGAAACAAAGCGTTCGCTCGTTACTCCTCATTCTCCATTGCCTCTGAGCGGGACGGATACCGACTGAATGTTTCCAGATTCATTGATGGAGGAGCAGGTGAGGTTTCCACAATCATCAAATTGGTTTTAAAGGTTGTTCTCTGAACTGTTTCTTGTAATCAGTTGTAACGTGTTCAGGCTTTCTTCCTAGTTGTCAGACTGTTCTTTAAGTTTGGTGTCACGCTGACAACCAGCGCTCCATTTTGATTCATGAGCTCTTCCATTGACTCATTCATTATGTTTGCTGCAACATTGCTGCAACTACCCGATCGTGTAGATACATGCTGCATAACATCAGAAGGATACGTCTCCTTCTAACGCAGAAGGCGGCTCAGGTTCTGGGTCAGGCTCTAGTCATCTCACATCTAGACTACTGCATGCTCCCTCCTGATTGGCCTGCCTGCATGCTCCCTCCTGATTGGCCTGCCTGCATGCTCCCTCCTGATTGGCCTGCCTGCATGCTCCCTCCTGATTGGCCTGCCTGCATGCTCCCTCCTGATTGGCCTGCCTGCATGTGCCATCTGGCCCCTGCAGCTCTTTCAGAATGCAGCAGCTCGGCTTGTCTTCAACCTCCCCAAGTTCTCTCACACTTCCCCACTCCTCCGCTCTCTTCACTGGTTACCAATTGCTGCCCGCATCCGATTCAAGACACTAGTATTTACATACAGGGCCATGAACGGATCAGCCCTAGCTTACATCCTGGACATGGTCAAACCATATACCCCAACCCGCCCACTTTGCTCTGCATCAGCCAAACTGCTTGCTGCCCCCTCACAGCGAGGGAGAACTAATCACTCAACGAAATCCCGACTGTTCACTGTCCTAGCTCCCAAATGGTGGAACGAGCTCCCTATTGACATCAGGATGGCCGAAAGCCTACACATCTTCCGCCGAAGGCTAAAACCACATCTCTTCCGACTACACCGCGGCTAAAAAAATTAAAAATAAAAAATTCTTGAAGCTGCACTTTCATATGTCTCTTTGTAGCTTTGCTTATTTAAAGCTAATGTACTTGCACTTCCTACTTGTTGTCTGGAGTTTGAACCTTCACAGTTGAAAGCACTTAATTGTAAGTCGCTTTGGATAAAAGCGTCAGCTAAATGACATGTAATGTTTAGTTTTACATCTAGTAGATGTTGAATTCTCTGAAAGCCTTTTTTTAGGTTTCAGGTGTCTGTATCTCAGGGAATCTTTGACGTCACCAGTTCATTGTTGAGTGTCTGGTTATTTCAGTAGTTGTTGGTAGTAATACTTAGGTAGAGAAGTAGGCTGGTTGAACTGGGCAAATAAATACACTTTAAAAAATGTTTTTAGTTGAATCATAATGTTGTGATTATTATTATTATTATTATTATTATTATTATTATTATTATTATTATTATTATTATAATTGTTGTGTTTCTGTAGGAGACTCCCTGAGTTATCACAATGGACAGAAGTTCACTACCGTTGACAGACAACAGGACAGTATATGGAACTGTCCCAAATATAGCCTGGGGGCGTTCTGGTACAACAACTGTCAAGAAGCAAATCCAAACGGTGTGTATCGTTGGGGGTTTGACAGCTCTATCACTGGTGTTGGAGTGGAGTGGAAGGGTTTTAAAGGTGTTAACTACTCCCTGAAGACCATCAGCATGAAGATCCGTCCTGTGCTGTAGTTCTCCAGGACCAACGTCCAGCAGAATATCAGCTCATCTCTTCTGATTCCTTTCTCTTTCTCTCATTAAGCATTTAATCTCACAACAGGTCTTATTTTCCTTCTTGTTACTGTCTGTGATGGTTTTAAGCAGAATGGACAGAAGTTCTCCACCTTCAACAAAGACCAGGACTCTGATACTAGGAACTGTGCCAGATTATGTCTGGGGGCGTTCTGGTACAACAACTGTCACTATACAAATCCAAACGGTGTGTATCGTTGGGGGGCTGACAGCACTCTCTCTTCTGTTGGAGTGGATTGGGTACAATGGAAAGGTCGTAACTACTCCCTGAAGACCATCAGCATGAAGATCCGTCCTGTGCTGTAGTTCTCCAGGACCAACGTCCAGCAGAATATCAGCTCATCTCTTGTGATTTCTTTCTCTTTCTCTCATTAAGCATTTAATCTCACAACAGGTCTTATTTCCTTCTTGTTACCATCTGTGATGTTTAAAGCAGTCGCAGCTCGCTGTAACGTGGAAGAAAAGTCAGATGTGCCTCCAGTTGGGCAGCTGCAGCAGGAAAGTAGGGCCCATAATCTTTAAATGGAAACGCATATATAGTCTGATCGGGTGTATATCACTGCATGAACTGATAACATGATTGAAAAGTGAAACCATCTTTGTAGTTCAGGACAGCCAGGTGATGTTTGGTGGAAGTGTGTGAATCTTTATCTGCTGTACGGTGACAATAAATAAGAAGCTGAGCATTAAGATGATCTGATGTCTTCACTTTGTCTTCTATGGAGGATACTTTTTTTTTTTTAGATCATTTTTTGGGCATTTCCACCTTTAATGATAGGAAAGCAATGAAAGGGGGAGAGAGAGGAGGAAGACATGCAGGAAATCATCCCAGGTCGGACTCGAACCCTGGCCCCTCTGCGCCGAGGCATGAACCTCCGTGTATGTGTGACCCCTCTACCGACTGAGCTATCCTGGCCACAGAGGATCTTTTTTTATTCATAATTAAAATTAGCAGCCAAAAGAGAACATGCAAAGATATCAAATTATAAATATTATAATTAAAAGTCAAACAGCAAAGTTAAAATGATGATTTGAAAAAGTAAAATTACAATAAAAAGGGAGAAATTTAAAGAGCTACTGTTATTTCATCCTTTTTAAGCTAATTATTTTTGTGTTTCCATATCGTTAACTTACTGACACTTCCCCTTGTTTACTTCTAACCTGAAGTCACGCCCACTTTTGACCCAAAGCCTCATGGGACATAGGAAATAATGTGTTTGTGTATACTTCATTCATTATAATACCTTATTTTACTTTCACATCACATACATTACATATAAAGCTGCCTCTTTCTGCTTTATTCTGATTCTTACAAAGAACAGTTGTGTTATTTTCCATTTACAGCAATTCTCGTCCTCATATCAGAGAAACAGATGTGTCAGGAGTCTAACTTTTCAACACTCTGGTACATTAATCTTCATTGAAAGACAGGTGTGTCAGTTACATCTTGCACCTGCGTGATGTGTTGTGTGTTTCTAATCTCCACAGTCTAAGCAATGTAGTTGTGCTAGAAACACCTCTAACCATCTCTAAAATGATCCCAACTGTCATAATATGACATGCCCAAGAGATGTACCAAAGATAACATCACAGAGAGCTTTATTTAAAAAAAATTAATCAACAAGAAACATTCTAGTTTATGAAAAATTAACCTACACAAATAAACTTTTATGTCTTTCACTTGTCAATGGGCTGAATCTTGTGGCAGCAAAACATTTCCCTTCCAAATGAATTCAAATTAACAGATACCCTTAGCAATGTATACACATAATCACATATATTCTTGTTGGCATACAATGTTAATGGGTGGTTGACATATATAATATCTAATATTATAATAAATATTCATATTCAATTCATAATTAGGGATCTATAAGCTGCAGTTCCAGGCCTTTGAAAATGCCCATGCTAGTTTTCCCCTTGCTGAAATGCAGCCTAACTATTTTCGTTTCATATGATACAGATATCTCGCTTCACTCTAGCGTGAACACAGAGCTCGCTACAGCCTCTGGAAGACAGTGAAGTCATCCTAAATGATTCAGGGCTTTTGAGAAAACATTCGGGGCTGGAGCTCCACAAGGTTTGCCCTGTTATCGCCCTGTTTTAGCTCTGGTCCTGGCCCTGTCTTGACTCTGTCTTTGCCCATGTTTTGGCCCTGTCTTGGCCCTGTCTTGGCCCTGTCTTGGCCCTGTTTTGGCCCTGTCTTGGCCCTGTTTTGGCCCTGTCTTGGTCCCTGTTTTGGCCCTGTTTTGGCCCTGTCTTGGCCCTGTTTTGGCCCTGTCTTGGCACATGTCTTGGCCCATACTTTGGCCCTGTCTTGGCCCTGTCTTTGCCCATGTTTGGCCCTGTCTTGGCCCTGTCTTGACTCTGTCTTTGCCCATGTTTTGGCCCTGTCTTGGCCCTGTCTTGACTCTGTCTTTGCCCATGTTTGGCCCTGTCTTGACTCTGTCTTTGCCCATGTTTTGGCCCTGTCTTGGCCCTGTCTTGACTCTGTCTTTGCCCATGTTTTGGCCCTGTCTTGGCCCTGTCTTGGCCCTGTTTTGGCCCTGTCTTGGCCCTGTTTTGGCCCTGTCTTGGTCCCTGTTTTGGCCCTGTCTTGGCCCTGTTATGGCCCTGTCTTGGCACATACTTTGGTCTTTTATTTTCGCAGCTCAGCACTGAGCGTTGTTTTAGTCATAGGTCTGTAATAAACATGTTTTGGTTAGGCACCTATTTAAATGTTAAAAGGTTAGACTGTATAAGGTCTGAACATTACTGCATTGCAGAATTGTATTTTTTAGGGATGGGATGACAAGCACTTATGTTATGGAAACTGCTCAGAAATCCCAATATTTTTTAATATACCTAGGAAAGCCATATATCCTTCGAATGCCTCAGTCTCTAGTTTTTGGTTGTAAAGTTTTATTAAGATTATCCTAGAGATAGAGGTAATTTTATGCAGTGAGATCAAGTTTCAGAAAATGGTCTCGCTACAATAAAATGACTACTATGGGGTCTAACATCATTACACATTAATGAATGGGCTCATTGAATCCACACCAGTCTCAGCTTTCCAGTCTTACCAAACATATAGAGATACTTTATTTATCCCGAAGGAAATTCCAATATGCAACTCCGAGACAGGGTACAAGCGGCCGAAATGGGTTTCCTCAGGAGGGTGGCTGGCGTCTCCCTTAGAGATCGGGTGAGAAGCTCAGTCATCCGTGAGGAGCTCGGAGTAGAGCCGCTGCTCCTTCGCGTTGAAAGGAGCCAGTTGAGGTGGTTCGGGCATCTGGTAAGGATGCCCCCTGGGCGCCTCCCTAGGGAGGTGGTCCAGGCACGTCCAGCTGGGAGGAGGCCTCGGGGAAGACCCAGGACTAGGTGGAGGGACGTCCAGCTGGGAGGAGGCCTCGGGGAAGACCCAGGACTAGGTGGAGGGACGTCCAGCTGGGAGGAGGCCTCGGGGAAGACCCAGGACAAGGTGGAGGCACGTCCAGCTGGGAGGAGGCCTCGGGGAAGACCCAGGACAAGGTGGAGGCACGTCCAGCTGGGAGGAGGCCTCGGGGAAGACCCAGGACTAGGTGGAGGGACGTCCAGCTGGGAGGAGGCCTCGGGGAAGACCCAGGACTAGGTGGAGGGACGTCCAGCTGGGAGGAGGCCTCGGGGAAGACCGAGGACAAGGTGGAGGGATTATATCTCTAACCTGGCCTGGGAACGCCTCGGGATCCCCCAGTCGGAGCTGGTTAATGTGGCTCGGGAAAGGGAAGTTTGGGGTCCCCTGCTGGAGCTGCTACCCCCGCGACCCGATACCGGATAAGCGGACGAAGATGGATGGATGGATGGAACTCCGAGACAGTTTAGGGACCCCAGTATGCACATATCAACAGATTTAGACAGTTTAGGTACCCCAGTATGAACAGATTGACATTCATTAGCTCAGAGTGATGAGACACTGTAGAGTCCTGAATAGGAAGGGAGGTCACATTTCTGGACTATTCTGACAGAATTTGCAGCACCAGGAGAAAGATTTTCCAAAATAAACTTTCAATTAGAGTGTCTTTGTTTGTGTTGGGACAAAGGTTACTGCAGGTCAGAAGTTAGACAGATGATACACCTCATTTACCTTCAGGTACGAGAAAATCTGACAACTACTGTGATCGTTTCATGAGATATGTTTTTAATTCTCTGAGGTCAAACAAACAGATCTTATCTTAGTAATCTCCACTTCATCAAGAGTCCCTTTGCCACGTAGTCCTGAGACTAGTATTTCTGGTTTAACCAGCTAATCAAACAGTAAGACAAATGTGATCGTGACATTAAAATATATAGTTGCACCTCAGTAGTTACAGTCTGAATTGGCGGGAATTTGACAAGTTGGACTGAACTACATTTGTTACATTTTGGCTGTTAATCATTCCAAAATTCCCAGAACTACTGTGACGGTTTCATGAGAGCCACTGATAATTGTGTGAGGTAAAATAAACAAAAACTATTCCTCAAAACATTATCTGTTCTGAAATAATCTCCACTTCATCAGGAGTCACGTGTTATGTAGTACTAAGACTTTAGTGTTTCTGGTTTGACCCGTTTAGTCAAATCTTATCACACTGTTTGGCGCCAGGTGCTTGGCGATAAAAGATCATTTGTCTGGAGCATACATAATGAAAAAGGTTCACACTCAAAACTTATTTCCAGGACAAGAACATTATTGTACTGAAAGGTACATTTTCCACAGAGTAGGACGATCCACCATCCATGAAATCTTCACCGTGTTCGTCGATAATTGAACTCATCGTTGAGGACATTTTAACCACGATGAAATGACATGATACGGTATGCAATAGATATGGACATTCAGCAGGAAAAAGGCTGAAGAGAAAAAGAGTTAAACAAACCGTGCTAAAGAGCAAGATGTCGGGGAAACAATGAACCCCCACCTGAGCCACCGCCTGGTTTGTGATTGGTTGGATTGGTGTGACATCACATTGCCTTTTGCAGATATAATCGTTGAGGTTGTGACAGTGTGACAGACTGAAGGAGAAGCTGCAGTTTTCCTCTGAAGCTACAACATCTTTTCAGTTCAGTTCTCCGGTGAGTTCAGACAGGTAAGCATCCAACCAGGAGACATTAACATTACTTAATATTAATTCGGGATTTTTTATGTACTTAGTCCTAAACTAAAGACACAAAAGGCAATTTTGGCCATCACTATTATTACGCTAAGGCTGTATTAATGCTGACAGATTGTATATTTTATAGAACTGATTGTATATATCCTCTGGGCAGGTTGTCATAGTCACTCCCCAATCTGGGAAGTTGTCTTTGGCTTTTGTTTGTTGTAATTGAAAAGTGATGAAGTAGAACTGTCCCATTTTTAATCTGCACTAAAACAAAGTATTGAACCCTAAAGTTTTAAATCATTTTTGGCATATAAACAGTTCACCAGAGATCCAGACGGACTGACATCAGGATTTTTTAAAGCCTCACTCCAGCAGAACTCCGACAATGAAGGTAAATCTGTATCTTTATGTAGAATTAATGAATCAAATGTACTCAAATTACTGTAAGAAAATCTAGATTTTTTTTTTTTTTTTATGTAACTTAACCCTTGTATTGACTTCGGGTCACATTGGCCCGTTTTTAATTTTTGTTTTACATCAGAAAATATTGGACGTAGAAATAAGCACTGAAAATGTGTAGAAGAAAAATTTAGAAATTTAAAACGTTGGAAAAAGCAAAAACAAAAAAGGCGTCACAAAAGTGCTTTTTTCAAGGTTGAAACGAAGACAACACAAGGGTTAAGTATTTTGGGCAGTGTTTGAAGTTGCATATGTTGCTCAGTAAAACAAAACATTAAAAAGTCCTGATTAACTTTGAAAGAATTAAACAAAACAAAAGGAAATAACTCAGCTGCAGCAGAGAAGAAGAAACTGCAGGAGTGTCTGTCTGTGGCTGCAGGAGGGCAGCGTTTCAGAGAACTGACACTGGAAATTATAAGTTATAAATGTTTGTCTTCCCTATCCCAGATCAAGACCGGGGCTAGCATTAAACGACTTCCCAGGACTGTGTGGGTGTGTTTAGACTGATTGATTGGCATCTTCCTGAGTCTCTTGTTAGCGTTGTTGCACCTCTTAGGGCGGGACAAATCAAAGCTTCATTATTCTTATTGGTAGAAAAGATTTGTGACCTAATGAATTCCTATCTAAGCTCTGCCCCCTTCCACCTGAGCAGAGGTCTAATCAGCCAGACTGAAATCACCTGTGTGGCTGTTCAGAGGCTTTACCTTTACAAAAATTAACAGCAGCGAAATCAAACTAAGAATCATATATAGGGTGTGTTTCTAACTAGCATTATTATACCTCGACATTAAAAAGAAGGTTGCATCTGAAAAAAAAGCTGAAAGTCGGCAGCCGCTGAAGATTTCCGGGCTATTTAATGTATGTAGCCCTGGTATCTTGTTAGTTATTTTTGTGTTATTGTCTGATTATCTTTTGTGGTTATATTTAGTGATGCTGCATATGTGTGAATTCATAATTAATAATCAGCTGTATGCACAGGTTGTTGAATTGGGATGTACTATTGATTGGGAGTTAAGGGGTCTTGCTGCTGATGTTGTGTCACTTGTGTTTAAGTTAATGCAATGTATTGTGTAGCCTAAATGTTATTTTTATTTAACAGTAATATAAAATATCATCAAACCCACCCCTGCCTTCCCTTTGAAAATGTAACAGTAATGTTTTCTCAGAGTACATTTTAACAGACCTACTTTTAACACAAGTACTTTTGCTTGAGTACAATATTTTAGTATTTTCCCACCTCTGGTTACATTACACAATTAAATTAAGTTAAATTGAATTTGCAGGCCAAATTGTTAAAACAGTACAGAAGCTTTAAACCTTACTCCATGTCAACATAGCATCTCCTCTGTTTCAGTTGATTTCAGTGGTCCTGCTCCTGCTGGCTCCACTGTCGACCAGCTGCCAGCTAATCCTTTTTCCACTGGACTGTAGCGACGTCTATAAAAATGTTAACACCCGAACAAGTGGAGTGTACACAATCTTCCCCATCAAAACCACTTCTGAGGTCCAGGTACATGTCATCCTCTCTGCGTCGCAGGTTGACCTTTAGATCAGTGATCTTCAACAGGGGGTCCGGGACCCCTAAGGGGTCCCCAGAGTCAATGCAGGGGTCCTCCAAATTCTTCTTAATTTTTGAAATATTTTTCAAAAATTAAAAAGTCTTATCATGAATCCAACATATTAGCAAATATAAATCCCCACTGCTTACTGGCCTGTAGGTAAGGTAGTCACTAGGCCATACACAGATAGTTAATCCCAACAATTCACTGTGCCACATGTATGTTTAACATTAAAAAATTATTTATAAAATCATGCTATTTGAATAGTTTAATATTCTATGCAAAAAGATATGTATAAAAACTTTAGGCCGCCCTACAGGTTGTTGTAGGCCCAATTTAATATGCAACTTGATTTTATACCTTATATGTAGTAGAGGGTCCCTGCTCCATCTCTCTTTCAGTTACGGGGTCCTTGGCTTAATCATTTAAGACCCCTGCTTTAGATGATAAAAGTGTTCAACATGTGACAGTGAGATCATCTCACCGCACAGTTACAAGTTCTGACTGATGCTTCTGATACAGCAGATGAAAAGTAGATAAATACTTGTTACAGCATGTGTGAATATATTGTACGACGTATTTGCAGCTGAAAACAATTTGCAAATGATATTGTCTTTGTGTATAGGTGTACTGCGAGATGAACTCAGAAGGAGGAAGGTGGACGGTGAGTTTTTACTGAAGTCAACTGAAAGTTAGAGCCGAGTCTTAGTTGTTGAATTGTCTCTGAGGTTCTTTCCAATCAGTTACATAATCCATTTGCACAGGGGATGATACCCCCATAGTCAGGGTACATGAAGTACATAGATACTGCTTGCAGACACATTGACTTGCAAAGCCATACCCTAATGAGTAAAACAAGATACAGGCAGTTTTCAAACTGCACGGCTTGTTCAAGAAGAACAAACCCACTGCAAATGGCCATGGTCACTCAGGTGGCTACCAAAAACCTCAAGGAAGTATGCATTCAGATGCCCTTCCAGCAAGGACATTAATGTTTCCTGGGGTTTGGTTTTAAGGCAACATATTTATTTTGGTGACTGGGAAGGACTGTATAATTGTGCTGGTTTGTAAAAGGTTGTGCCCACCAGGGGGGCATCGATTGAAATGCAAACAAGATGTTCCCTTTAAAGTTTTTTATTGGAATAAAGGTATGTTTGTCTTGCAGATGAAGATGGATAGATGGATGTCTGAAATCTCATCCGGTCGTTCCCTACATAGTTCACTATTTAATAACTATATAGGGAATAGCGTGTGAGTGAATGAAGGAATGGTTTCGAACACAGCCAGTGAATCTAGATCTGAATAAATCTTATGTCTTTCATTTTTAGGACCTACAACAAGAATTTCAGTCTTGTCTGTATTCAGCTGTAGAACGTCGACATCCAGCAATACATATTGTTAATACAGTTTATTAATGTGTTAATATGACTGAGATCATCGGAGGAAAGTGAAATGTACATCTATGTGTCATTGGTATATGACTTCTTTTATGTAATGTTGCTGACGGTTTGGTGCCAAAGGTTTTTTAAAGTTAATTCATTATACAAATGTGTGTCCTGGCAAGGGGTTAAAAGAGACCAAAATAATAAGAATTTCAGTCTTGTCTGTATTCAGCTGTAGAAAGTTGCTGGACATCCAACAATGAATATTGTTACTACATTTTATTAATAGGACTGAGATCATCGGAGGAAAGTGAAATGTACATCTATGTGTCATAGACTTCTTTTATGTAATGTTGCTGATGGTTTGGTGCAAAAGGTCCCAGTCACGTATAGTGTACCTGCCATAACATATGATTAGCTTTTTTTTTTTTTTTTAATTTAATTCATTATACAAACTTGTGTGGGCGGGCAATGGGTTAAAAGAGACCAAAATAATTCCCATTAAAGTGAAATAACAGTGAAGCCTTGCTGTCTGTAAACTTCACCTCTCACATATCTTTTTTGTTTCCAGGTGTTCCAGAGGAGGATGGACGGCACGGTGAACTTCTACAGGACCTGGGATAAATATAGGACCGGCTTTGGTAGCGCTGCTGGAGAGTACTGGCTCGGTGAGAGATGGATCCAAACTAACAGTCATGACATCATGAAACTCAATGTTCATTAAGGACAAACAAGAGTGGATGTTAAAAACTTAACATGGAACCTTTACATTTAAAGGTGCTGTAAGTAGGATTGCAAAGTGCCAGGACTTAGCCCAAAAATTTGAACATCGACAACTTCTCAGTCCCTCCCCCCTTTTTGCTAAAGCCCAGTTTCCTAAGCCCCTCCCCCCACAAGGGAGAGCTGTGCACGATAGAGGGGGTAAGGGGAGAAAACCTATCTGCAGCTCGTGCACGGGGAAGAGGGAGGGGAGGACGCTATGAAATACGTGTGCCTGAGCAGTGATTGACACACAGTTAAACACCCCCCCCCCCCCCTCCCCTGGCCCTGATTGGTGCATCTGAACAGGGAGCTTTGGATTTTTGCAAATCGCACTACAGGCTGTAGGTGGAGCCAGATGAGCCGGATTTATTTTTTAATGACCTGCTTCATGTAGTTCTACTTGAACATAGGGTCAGTTTCAGCAAATATGACAGAAAGTTAGTTTTATAAGTCTTACCTACTGCATCTTTAAATAATATTTGACTAAATTATGTATAGGTCTTTACAAAATTTAAAAGAAAGTTTGTGTGTTTGCAGGTCTTGAGAACATCTTCCAATTGACAAGCCGAAAGAAGTATGAACTGATGGTCGACATGGAGGACTTTGAAGGAAACAAAGCGTTCGCTCGTTACTCCTCATTCTCCATTGCCTCTGAGTGTGATGGATACCGACTGAATGTTTCTGGATTTATATATGGAGGAGCAGGTGAGGTTTCCACAATCAGAAAATTGGTTTTAAAGGTTGTTCTCTGAACTGTTTCTTGTAATCATCTCGTTGTAATGTGTTCAGGCTTTCTTCCTAGTTGTCAGACTGTTCTTTAAGTTTGGTGTCACGCTGACAACCAGCGCTCCATTTTGATTCATGAGCTCTTCCATTGACTCATTCATTATGTTTAGTTTTACATCTAGTAGATGTTGAATTCTCTGAAAGCCTTTTTTAGGTTTCAGGTGTCTACACTTTAAAAAATATTATTAGTTGAATCATAATGTTGTGATTATTATTATTATTATTATTATTATTATTATTATTATTATTATTATTATTATTATTATTGTTGTGTTTCTGTAGGAGACTCCCTGAGTTATCACAATGGACAGAAGTTCACAACCGTTGACAGACAACAGGACAGTATATGGAACTGTCCCAAATATAGCCTGGGGGCGTTCTGGTACAACAACTGTCAAGAAGCAAATCCAAACGGTGTGTATCGTTGGGGGTTTGACAGCTCTATCACTGGTGTTGGAGTGGAGTGGAAGGGTTTTAAAGGTGTTAACTACTCCCTGAAGACCATCAGCATGAAGATCCGTCCTGTGCTGTAGTTCTCCAGGACCAACGTCCAGCAGAATATCAGCTCATCTCTTCTGATTCCTTTCTCTTTCTCTCATTAAGCATTTAATCTCACAACAGGTCTTATTTTCCTTCTTGTTACTGTCTGTGATGGTTTTAAGCAGAATGGACAGAAGTTCTCCACCTTCAACAAAGACCAGGACTCTGATACTAGGAACTGTGCCAGATTATGTCTGGGGGCGTTCTGGTACAACAACTGTCACTATACAAATCTAAACGGTGTGTATCGTTGGGGGGCTGACAGCACTATCGCTTCTGTTGGAGTGGATTGGTACCATTGGAAAGGTCGTAACTACTCCCTGAAGACCATCAGCATGAAGATCCGTCCTGTGCTGTAGTTCTCCAGGACCAACGTCCAGCAGAATATCAGCTCTTCTCTTCTGATTCCTTTCTCTTTCTCTCATTAAGCATTTAATCTCACAACAGGTCTTATTTCCTTCTTGTTACTGTCTGTGATGTTTAAAGCAGTCGCAGCTCGCTGCAACGTGGAAGAAAAGTCAAATGTGTCTCCAGTTGGGCGGCTGCAGCAGGAAAGTAGGGCCCATAATCTTTAAATGGAAACGCATATATAGTCTGATCGGGTGTATATCACTGCATGAACTGATAACATGATTGAAAAGTGAAACCATCTTTGTAGTTCAGGACAGCCAGGTGATGTTTGGTGGAAGTGTGTGAATCTTTATCTGCTGTACGGTGACAATAAATAAGAAGCTGAGCATTAAGATGATCTGATGTCTTCACTTTGTCTTCTATGGAGGATACTTTTTTTTTTTTAGATCATTTTTTGGGCATTTCCACCTTTAATGATAGGAAAGCAATGAAAGGGGGAGAGAGAGGAGGAAGACATGCAGGAAATCATCCCAGGTCGGACTCGAACCCTGGCCCCTCTGCGCCGAGGCATGAACCTCCGTGTATGTGTGACCCCTCTACCGACTGAGCTATCCTGGCCACAGAGGATCTTTTTTTATTCATAATTAAAATTAGCAGCCAAAAGAGAACATGCAAAGATATCAAATTATAAATATTATAATTAAAAGTCAAACAGCAAAGTTAAAATGATGATTTGAAAAAGTAAAATTACAATAAAAAGGGAGAAATTTAAAGAGCTACTGTTATTTCATCCTTTTTAAGCTAATTATTTTTGTGTTTCCATATCGTTAACTTACTGACACTTCCCCTTGTTTACTTCTAACCTGAAGTCACGCCCACTTTTGACCCAAAGCCTCATGGGACATAGGAAATAATGTGTTTGTGTATACTTCATTCATTATAATACCTTATTTTACTTTCACATCACATACATTACATATAAAGCTGCCTCTTTCTGCTTTATTCTGATTCTTACAAAGAACAGTTGTGTTATTTTCCATTTACAGCAATTCTCGTCCTCATATCAGAGAAACAGATGTGTCAGGAGTCTAACTTTTCAACACTCTGGTACATTAATCTTCATTGAAAGACAGGTGTGTCAGTTACATCTTGCACCTGCGTGATGTGTTGTGTGTTTCTAATCTCCACAGTCTAAGCAATGTAGTTGTGCTAGAAACACCTCTAACCATCTCTAAAATGATCCCAACTGTCATAATATGACATGCCCAAGAGATGTACCAAAGATAACATCACAGAGAGCTTTATTTAAAAAAAATTAATCAACAAGAAACATTCTAGTTTATGAAAAATTAACCTACACAAATAAACTTTTATGTCTTTCACTTGTCAATGGGCTGAATCTTGTGGCAGCAAAACATTTCCCTTCCAAATGAATTCAAATTAACAGATACCCTTAGCAATGTATACACATAATCACATATATTCTTGTTGGCATACAATGTTAATGGGTGGTTGACATATATAATATCTAATATTATAATAAATATTCATATTCAATTCATAATTAGGGATCTATAAGCTGCAGTTCCAGGCCTTTGAAAATGCCCATGCTAGTTTTCCCCTTGCTGAAATGCAGCCTAACTATTTTCGTTTCATATGATACAGATATCTCGCTTCACTCTAGCGTGAACACAGAGCTCGCTACAGCCTCTGGAAGACAGTGAAGTCATCCTAAATGATTCAGGGCTTTTGAGAAAACATTCGGGGCTGGAGCTCCACAAGGTTTGCCCTGTTATCGCCCTGTTTTAGCTCTGGTCCTGGCCCTGTCTTGACTCTGTCTTTGCCCATGTTTTGGCCCTGTCTTGGCCCTGTCTTGGCCCTGTCTTGGCCCTGTTTTGGCCCTGTCTTGGCCCTGTTTTGGCCCTGTCTTGGTCCCTGTTTTGGCCCTGTTTTGGCCCTGTCTTGGCCCTGTTTTGGCCCTGTCTTGGCACATGTCTTGGCCCATACTTTGGCCCTGTCTTGGCCCTGTCTTTGCCCATGTTTGGCCCTGTCTTGGCCCTGTCTTGACTCTGTCTTTGCCCATGTTTTGGCCCTGTCTTGGCCCTGTCTTGACTCTGTCTTTGCCCATGTTTTGGCCCTGTCTTGGCCCTGTCTTGGCCCTGTTTTGGCCCTGTCTTGGCCCTGTTTTGGCCCTGTCTTGGTCCCTGTTTTGGCCCTGTCTTGGCCCTGTTATGGCCCTGTCTTGGCACATACTTTGGTCTTTTATTTTCGCAGCTCAGCACTGAGCGTTGTTTTAGTCATAGGTCTGTAATAAACATGTTTTGGTTAGGCACCTATTTAAATGTTAAAAGGTTAGACTGTATAAGGTCTGAACATTACTGCATTGCAGAATTGTATTTTTTAGGGATGGGATGACAAGCACTTATGTTATGGAAACTGCTCAGAAATCCCAATATTTTTTAATATACCTAGGAAAGCCATATATCCTTCGAATGCCTCAGTCTCTAGTTTTTGGTTGTAAAGTTTTATTAAGATTATCCTAGAGATAGAGGTCATTTTATGCAGTGAGATCAAGTTTCAGAAAATGGTCTCGCTACAATAAAATGACTACTATGGGGTCTAACATCATTACACATTAATGAATGGGCTCATTGAATCCACACCAGTCTCAGCTTTCCAGTCTTACCAAACATATAGAGATACTTTATTTATCCCGAAGGAAATTGCAATATGCAACTCCGAGACAGGGTACAAGCGGCCGAAATGGGTTTCCTCAGGAGGGTGGCTGGCGTCTCCCTTAGAGATAGGGTGAGAAGCTCAGTCATCCGTGAGGAGCTCGGAGTAGAGCCGCTGCTCCTTTGCGTTGAAAGGAGCCAGTTGAGGTGGTTCGGGCATCTGGTAAGGATGCCCCCTGGGCGCCTCCCTAGGGAGGTGGTCCAGGCACGTCCAGCTGGGAGGAGGCCTCGGGGAAGACCCAGGACTAGGTGGAGGGACGTCCAGCTGGGAGGAGGCCTCGGGGAAGACCCAGGACTAGGTGGAGGGACGTCCAGCTGGGAGGAGGCCTCGGGGAAGACCCAGGACAAGGTGGAGGCACGTCCAGCTGGGAGGAGGCCTCGGGGAAGACCCAGGACTAGGTGGAGGGACGTCCAGCTGGGAGGAGGCCTCGGGGAAGACCCAGGACTAGGTGGAGGGACGTCCAGCTGGGAGGAGGCCTCGGGGAAGACCGAGGACAAGGTGGAGGGATTATATCTCTAACCTGGCCTGGGAACGCCTCGGGATCCCCCAGTCGGAGCTGGTTAATGTGGCTCGGGAAAGGGAAGTTTGGGGTCCCCTGCTGGAGCTGCTACCCCCGCGACCCGATACCGGATAAGCGGACGAAGATGGATGGATGGATGGAACTCCGAGACAGTTTAGGGACCCCAGTATGCACATATCAACAGATTTAGACAGTTTAGGTACCCCAGTATGAACAGATTGACATTCATTAGCTCAGAGTGATGAGACACTGTAGAGTCCTGAATAGGAAGGGAGGTCACATTTCTGGACTATTCTGACAGAATTTGCAGCACCAGGAGAAAGATTTTCCAAAATAAACTTTCAATTAGAGTGTCTTTGTTTGTGTTGGGACAAAGGTTACTGCAGGTCAGAAGTTAGACAGATGATACACCTCATTTACCTTCAGGTACGAGAAAATCTGACAACTACTGTGATCGTTTCATGAGATATGTTTTTAATTCTCTGAGGTCAAACAAACAGATCTTATCTTAGTAATCTCCACTTCATCAAGAGTCCCTTTGCCACGTAGTCCTGAGACTTTAGTATTTCTGGTTTAACCAGCTAATCAAACAGTAAGACAAATGTGATCGTGACATTAAAATATATAGTTGCACCTCAGTAGTTACAGTCTGAATTGGCGGGAATTTGACAAGTTGGACTGAACTACATTTGTTACATTTTGGCTGTTAATCATTCCAAAATTCCCAGAACTACTGTGACGGTTTCATGAGAGCCACTGATAATTGTGTGAGGTAAAATAAACAAAAACTATTCCTCAAAACATTATCTGTTCTGAAATAATCTCCACTTCATCAGGAGTCACGTGTTATGTAGTACTAAGACTTTAGTGTTTCTGGTTTGACCCGTTTAGTCAAATCTTATCACACTGTTTGGCGCCAGGTGCTTGGCGATAAAAGATCATTTGTCTGGAGCATACATAATGAAAAAGGTTCACACTCAAAACTTATTTCCAGGACAAGAACATTATTGTACTGAAAGGTACATTTTCCACAGAGTAGGACGATCCACCATCCATGAAATCTTCACCGTGTTCGTCGATAATTGAACTCATCGTTGAGGACATTTTAACCACGATGAAATGACATGATACGGTATGCAATAGATATGGACATTCAGCAGGAAAAAGGCTGAAGAGAAAAAGAGTTAAACAAACCGTGCTAAAGAGCAAGATGTCGGGGAAACAATGAACCCCCACCTGAGCCACCGCCTGGTTTGTGATTGGTTGGATTGGTGTGACATCACATTGCCTTTTGCAGATATAATCGTTGAGGTTGTGACAGTGTGACAGACTGAAGGAGAAGCTGCAGTTTTCCTCTGAAGCTACAACATCTTTTCAGTTCAGTTCTCCGGTGAGTTCAGACAGGTAAGCATCCAACCAGGAGACATTAACATTACTTAATATTAATTCGGGATTTTTTATGTACTTAGTCCTAAACTAAAGACACAAAAGGCAATTTTGGCCATCACTATTATTACGCTAAGGCTGTATTAATGCTGACAGATTGTATATTTTATAGAACTGATTGTATATATCCTCTGGGCAGGTTGTCATAGTCACTCCCCAATCTGGGAAGTTGTCTTTGGCTTTTGTTTGTTGTAATTGAAAAGTGATGAAGTAGAACTGTCCCATTTTTAATCTGCACTAAAACAAAGTATTGAACCCTAAAGTTTTAAATCATTTTTGGCATATAAACAGTTCACCAGAGATCCAGACGGACTGACATCAGGATTTTTTAAAGCCTCACTCCAGCAGAACTCCGACAATGAAGGTAAATCTGTATCTTTATGTAGAATTAATGAATCAAATGTACTCAAATTACTGTAAGAAAATCTAGATTTTTTTTTTTTTTTTATGTAACTTAACCCTTGTATTGACTTCGGGTCACATTGGCCCGTTTTTAATTTTTGTTTTACATCAGAAAATATTGGACGTAGAAATAAGCACTGAAAATGTGTAGAAGAAAAATTTAGAAATTTAAAACGTTGGAAAAAGCAAAAACAAAAAAGGCGTCACAAAAGTGCTTTTTTCAAGGTTGAAACGAAGACAACACAAGGGTTAAGTATTTTGGGCAGTGTTTGAAGTTGCATATGTTGCTCAGTAAAACAAAACATTAAAAAGTCCTGATTAACTTTGAAAGAATTAAACAAAACAAAAGGAAATAACTCAGCTGCAGCAGAGAAGAAGAAACTGCAGGAGTGTCTGTCTGTGGCTGCAGGAGGGCAGCGTTTCAGAGAACTGACACTGGAAATTATAAGTTATAAATGTTTGTCTTCCCTATCCCAGATCAAGACCGGGGCTAGCATTAAACGACTTCCCAGGACTGTGTGGGTGTGTTTAGACTGATTGATTGGCATCTTCCTGAGTCTCTTGTTAGCGTTGTTGCACCTCTTAGGGCGGGACAAATCAAAGCTTCATTATTCTTATTGGTAGAAAAGATTTGTGACCTAATGAATTCCTATCTAAGCTCTGCCCCCTTCCACCTGAGCAGAGGTCTAATCAGCCAGACTGAAATCACCTGTGTGGCTGTTCAGAGGCTTTACCTTTACAAAAATTAACAGCAGCGAAATCAAACTAAGAATCATATATAGGGTGTGTTTCTAACTAGCATTATTATACCTCGACATTAAAAAGAAGGTTGCATCTGAAAAAAAAGCTGAAAGTCGGCAGCCGCTGAAGATTTCCGGGCTATTTAATGTATGTAGCCCTGGTATCTTGTTAGTTATTTTTGTGTTATTGTCTGATTATCTTTTGTGGTTATATTTAGTGATGCTGCATATGTGTGAATTCATAATTAATAATCAGCTGTATGCACAGGTTGCTGAATTGGGATGTACTATTGATTGGGAGTTAAGGGGTCTTGCTGCTGATGTTGTGTCACTTGTGTTTAAGTTAATGCAATGTATTGTGTAGCCTAAATGTTATTTTTATTTAACAGTAATATAAAATATCATCAAACCCACCCCTGCCTTCCCTTTGAAAATGTAACAGTAATGTTTTCTCAGAGTACATTTTAACAGACCTACTTTTAACACAAGTACTTTTGCTTGAGTACAATATTTTAGTATTTTCCCACCTCTGGTTACATTACACTATTAAATTAAGTTAAATTGAATTTGCAGGCCAAATTGTTAAAACAGTACAGAAGCTTTAAACCTTACTCCATGTCAACATAGCATCTCCTCTGTTTCAGTTGATTTCAGTGGTCCTGCTCCTGCTGGCTCCACTGTCGACCAGCTGCCAGCTAATCCTTTTTCCACTGGACTGTAGCGACATCTATAAAAATGTCAAAACCCGAACAAGTGGAGTGTACACAATCTTCCCCATCAAAACCACTTCTAAGGTCCAGGTACATGTCATCCTCTCTGCGTCGCAGGTTGACCTTTAGATCAGTGATCTTCAACAGGGGGTCCGGGACCCCTAAGGGGTCCTCAGAGTCAATGCAGGGGTCCTCCAAATTCTTCTTAATTTTTGAAATATTTTTCAAAAATTAAAAAGTCTTATCATGAATCCAACATATTAGCAAATATAAATCCCCACTGCTTACTGGCCTGTAGGTAAGGTAGTCACTAGGCCATACACAGATAGTTAATCCCAACAATTCACTGTGCCACATGTATGTTTAACATTAAAAAATATTTATAAAATCATGCTATTTGAATAGTTTAATATTCTATGCAAAAAGATATGTATAAAAACTTTAGGCCGCCCTACAGGTTGTTGTAGGCCCAATTTAATATGCAACTTGATTTTATACCTTATATGTAGTAGAGGGTCCCTGCTCCATCTCTGTTTCAGTTACGGGGTCCTTGGCTTAAACATTTAAGACCCCTGCTTTAGATGATAAAAGTGTTCAACATGTGAGATCATCTCACCACACAGTTACAAGTTCTGACTGATGCTTCTGATACAGCAGATGAAAAGTAGATAAATACTTGTTACAGCATGTGTGAATATATTGTACGACGTATTTGCAGCTGAAAACAATTTGCAAATGATATTGTCTTTGTGTATAGGTGTACTGCGAGATGAACTCAGAAGGAGGAAGGTGGACGGTGAGTTTTTACTGAAGTCAACTGAAAGTTAGAGCCGAGTCTTAGTTGTTGAATTGTCTCTGAGGTTCTTTCCAATCAGTTACATAATCCATTTGCACAGGGGATGATACCCCCATAGTCAGGGTACATGAAGTACATAGATACTGCTTGCAGACACATTGACTGCAAAGCCATACCCTAATGAGTAAAACAAGATACAGGCAGTTTTCAAACTGCACGGCTTGTTCAAGAAGAACAAACCCACTGCAAATGGCCATGGTCACTCAGGTGGCTACCACCAACCTCCAGGAAGTATGCATTCAGATGCCCTTCCAGCAAGGACATTAATGTTTCCTGGGGTTTGGTTTTAAGGCAACATATTTATTTTGGTGACTGGGAAGGACTGTATAATTGTGCTGGTTTGTAAAAGGTTGTGCCCACCAGGGGGGCATCGATTGAAATGCAAACAAGATGTTCCCTTTAAAGTTTTTTATTGGAATAAAGGTATGTTTGTCTTGCAGATGAAGATGGATAGATGGATGTCTGAAATCTCGTCCGGTCATTCCCTACATAGTTCACTATTTAATAACTATATAGGGAATAGCGTGTGAGTGAATGAAGGAATGGTTTCGAACACAGCCCGTGAATCTAGATCTGAATAAATCTTGTCTTTCATTTTTAGGACCTACAACAAGAATTTCAGTCTTGTCTGTATTCAGCTGTAGAAAGTTGCTGGACATCCAACAATGAATATTGTTACTAAATTTTATTAATAGGACTGAAATCATCGGAGGAAAGTGAAATGTACATCTATGTGTCATAGGTATATGACTTCTTTTATGTAATGTTGCTGACGGTTTGGTGCAAAAGGTCCCAGTCACGTATAGTGTACCTGCCATAACATATGATTAGCTTTTTTTTTTTTAAAGTTAATTCGTTATACAAATATGTGGGCGGGCAATGGGTTAAAAGAGACCAAAATAATTCCCATTAAAGTGAAATAACAGTGAAGCCTTGCTGTCTGTAAACTTCACCTCTCACATATCTTTTTTGTTTCCAGGTGTTCCAGAGGAGGATGGACGGCACGGTGAACTTCTACAGGACCTGGGATAAATATAGGACCGGCTTTGGTAGCGCTGCTGGAGAGTACTGGCTCGGTGAGAGATGGATCCAAACTAACAGTCATGACATCATGGAACTCAATGTTCATTAAGGACAAACAAGAGTAGATGTTAAAAACTTAACATGGAACCTTTACATTTAAAGGTGCTGTAAGTAGGATTGCAAAAAATTTGAACATCGACAACTTCTCAGTCCCTCCCCCCTTTTTGCTAAAGCCCAGTTTCCTAAGCCCCTCCCCCCACAAGGGAGAGCTGTGCACGATAGAGGGGGTAAGGGGAGAAAACCTATCTGCAGCTCGTGCACGGGGAAGAGGGAGGGGAGGACGCTATGAAATACGTGTGCCTGAGCAGTGATTGACACACAGTTAAACACCCCCCCCCCCTCCCCTGGCCCTGATTGGTGCATCTGAACAGGGAGCTGTGGATTTTTGCAAATCGCACTACAGGCTGTAGGTGGAGCCAGATGAGCCGGATTTATTTTTAAATGACCGGCTTCATGTAGTTCTACTTGAACATGGGGTCAGTTTCAGCAAATATGACAGAAAGTTAGTTTTATAAGTCTTACCTCCTGCATCTTTAAATAATATTTGACTAAATGATGTATAGGTCTCTACAAAATGTAAAAGAAAGTTTGTGTGTTTGCAGGTCTTGAGAACATCTTTCAATTGATAAGCCGAAAGAAGTATGAACTGATGGTCGACATGGAGGACTTTGAAGGAAACAAAGCGTTCGCTCGTTACTCCTCATTCTCCATTGCCTCTGAGCGGGACGGATACCGACTGAATGTTTCCAGATTCATTGATGGAGGAGCAGGTGAGGTTTCCACAATCATCAAATTGGTTTTAAAGGTTGTTCTCTGAACTGTTTCTTGTAATCAGTTGTAACGTGTTCAGGCTTTCTTCCTAGTTGTCAGACTGTTCTTTAAGTTTGGTGTCACGCTGACAACCAGCGCTCCATTTTGATTCATGAGCTCTTCCATTGACTCATTCATTATGTTTGCTGCAACATTGCTGCAACTACCCGATCGTGTAGATACATGCTGCATAACATCAGAAGGATACGTCTCCTTCTAACGCAGAAGGCGGCTCAGGTTCTGGGTCAGGCTCTAGTCATCTCACATCTAGACTACTGCATGCTCCCTCCTGATTGGCCTGCTTGCATGCTCCCTCCTGATTGGCCTGCCTGCATGCTCCCTCCTGATTGGCCTGCCTGCATGCTCCCTCCTGATTGGCCTGCCTGCATGCTCCCTCCTGATTGGCCTGCCTGCATGTGCCATCTGGCCCCTGCAGCTCTTTCAGAATGCAGCAGCTCGGCTTGTCTTCAACCTCCCCAAGTTCTCTCACACTTCCCCACTCCTCCGCTCTCTTCACTGGTTACCAATTGCTGCCCGCATCCGATTCAAGACACTAGTATTTACATACAGGGCCATGAACGGATCAGCCCTAGCTTACATCCTGGACATGGTCAAACCATATACCCCAACCCGCCCACTTTGCTCTGCATCAGCCAAACTGCTTGCTGCCCCCTCACAGCGAGGGAGAACTAATCACTCAACGAAATCCCGACTGTTCACTGTCCTAGCTCCCAAATGGTGGAACGAGCTCCCTATTGACATCAGGATGGCCGAAAGCCTACACATCTTCCGCCGAAGGCTAAAACCACATCTCTTCCGACTACACCGCGGCTAAAAAAATTAAAAATAAAAAATTCTTGAAGCTGCACTTTCATATGTCTCTTTGTAGCTTTGCTTATTTAAAGCTAATGTACTTGCACTTCCTACTTGTTGTCTGGAGTTTGAACCTTCACAGTTGAAAGCACTTAATTGTAAGTCGCTTTGGATAAAAGCGTCAGCTAAATGACATGTAATGTTAAGTTTTACATCTAGTAGATGTTGAATTCTCTGAAAGCCTTTTTTTAGGTTTCAGGTGTCTGTATCTCAGGGAATCTTTGACGTCACCAGTTCATTGTTGAGTGTCTGGTTATTTCAGTAGTTGTTGGTAGTAATACTTAGGTAGAGAAGTAGGCTGGTTGAACTGGGCAAATAAATACACTTTAAAAAATGTTTTTAGTTGAATCATAATGTTGTGATTATTATTATTATTATTATTATTATTATTATTGTTGTTGTGTTTCTGTAGGAGACTCCCTGAGTTATCACAATGGACAGAAGTTCACTACCGTTGACAGACAACAGGACAGTATATGGAACTGTCCCAAATATAGCCTGGGGGCGTTCTGGTACAACAACTGTCAAGAAGCAAATCCAAACGGTGTGTATCGTTGGGGGTTTGACAGCTCTATCACTGGTGTTGGAGTGGAGTGGAAGGGTTTTAAAGGTGTTAACTACTCCCTGAAGACCATCAGCATGAAGATCCGTCCTGTGCTGTAGTTCTCCAGGACCAACGTCCAGCAGAATATCAGCTCTTCTCTTCTGATTCCTTTCTCTTTCTCTCATTAAGCATTTAATCTCACAACAGGTCTTATTTTCCTTCTTGTTACTGTCTGTGATGGTTTTAAGCAGAATGGACAGAAGTTCTCCACCTTCAACAAAGACCAGGACTCTGATACTAGGAACTGTGCCAGATTATGTCTGGGGGCGTTCTGGTACAACAACTGTCACTATACAAATCTAAACGGTGTGTATCGTTGGGGGGCTGACAGCTCTCTCTCTTCTGTTGGAGTGGAGTGGCACCATTGGAAAGGTCGTAACTACTCCCTGAAGACCATCAGCATGAAGATCCGTCCTGTGCTGTAGTTCTCCAGGACCAACGTCCAGCAGAATATCAGCTCATCTCTTGTGATTTCTTTCTCTTTCTCTCATTAAGCATTTAATCTCACAACAGGTCTTATTTCCTTCTTGTTACCGTCTGTGATGTTTAAAGCAGTCGCAGCTCGCTGCAACGTGGAAGAAAAGTCAGATGTGTCTCCAGTTGGGCGGCTGCAGCAGGAAAGTAGGGCCCATAATCTTTAAATGGAAACGCATATATAGTCTGATCGGGTGTATATCACTGCATGAACTGATAACATGATTGAAAAGTGAAACCATCTTTGTAGTTCAGGACAGCCAGGTGATGTTTGGTGGAAGTGTGTGAATCTTTATCTGCTGTACGGTGACAATAAATAAGAAGCTGAGCATTAAGATGATCTGATGTCTTCACTTTGTCTTCTATGGAGGATACTTTTTTTTTTTTAGATCATTTTTTGGGCATTTCCACCTTTAATGATAGGAAAGCAATGAAAGGGGGAGAGAGAGGAGGAAGACATGCAGGAAATCATCCCAGGTCGGACTCGAACCCTGGCCCCTCTGCGCCGAGGCATGAACCTCCGTGTATGTGTGACCCCTCTACCGACTGAGCTATCCTGGCCACAGAGGATCTTTTTTTATTCATAATTAAAATTAGCAGCCAAAAGAGAACATGCAAAGATATCAAATTATAAATATTATAATTAAAAGTCAAACAGCAAAGTTAAAATGATGATTTGAAAAAGTAAAATTACAATAAAAAGGGAGAAATTTAAAGAGCTACTGTTATTTCATCCTTTTTAAGCTAATTATTTTTGTGTTTCCATATCGTTAACTTACTGACACTTCCCCTTGTTTACTTCTAACCTGAAGTCACGCCCACTTTTGACCCAAAGCCTCATGGGACATAGGAAATAATGTGTTTGTGTATACTTCATTCATTATAATACCTTATTTTACTTTCACATCACATACATTACATATAAAGCTGCCTCTTTCTGCTTTATTCTGATTCTTACAAAGAACAGTTGTGTTATTTTCCATTTACAGCAATTCTCGTCCTCATATCAGAGAAACAGATGTGTCAGGAGTCTAACTTTTCAACACTCTGGTACATTAATCTTCATTGAAAGACAGGTGTGTCAGTTACATCTTGCACCTGCGTGATGTGTTGTGTGTTTCTAATCTCCACAGTCTAAGCAATGAAGTTGTGCTAGAAACACCTCTAACCATCTCTAAAATGATCCCAACTGTCATAATATGACATGCCCAAGAGATGTACCAAAGATAACATCACAGAGAGCTTTATTTAAAAAAAATTAATCAACAAGAAACATTCTAGTTTATGAAAAATTAACCTACACAAATAAACTTTTATGTCTTTCACTTGTCAATGGGCTGAATCTTGTGGCAGCAAAACATTTCCCTTCCAAATGAATTCAAATTAACAGATACCCTTAGCAATGTATACACATAATCACATATATTCTTGTTGGCATACAATGTTAATGGGTGGTTGACATATATAATATCTAATATTATAATAAATATTCATATTCAATTCATAATTAGGGATCTATAAGCTGCAGTTCCAGGCCTTTGAAAATGCCCATGCTAGTTTTCCCCTTGCTGAAATGCAGCCTAACTATTTTCGTTTCATATGATACAGATATCTCGCTTCACTCTAGCGTGAACACAGAGCTCGCTACAGCCTCTGGAAGACAGTGAAGTCATCCTAAATGATTCAGGGCTTTTGAGAAAACATTCGGGGCTGGAGCTCCACAAGGTTTGCCCTGTTATCGCCCTGTTTTAGCTCTGGTCCTGGCCCTGTCTTGACTCTGTCTTTGCCCATGTTTTGGCCCTGTCTTGGCCCTGTCTTGGCCCTGTCTTGGCCCTGTTTTGGCCCTGTCTTGGCCCTGTTTTGGCCCTGTCTTGGTCCCTGTTTTGGCCCTGTTTTGGCCCTGTCTTGGCCCTGTTTTGGCCCTGTCTTGGCACATGTCTTGGCCCATACTTTGGCCCTGTCTTGGCCCTGTCTTTGCCCATGTTTGGCCCTGTCTTGGCCCTGTCTTGACTCTGTCTTTGCCCATGTTTTGGCCCTGTCTTGGCCCTGTCTTGACTCTGTCTTTGCCCATGTTTTGGCCCTGTCTTGGCCCTGTCTTGGCCCTGTTTTGGCCCTGTCTTGGCCCTGTTTTGGCCCTGTCTTGGTCCCTGTTTTGGCCCTGTCTTGGCCCTGTTATGGCCCTGTCTTGGCACATACTTTGGTCTTTTATTTTCGCAGCTCAGCACTGAGCGTTGTTTTAGTCATAGGTCTGTAATAAACATGTTTTGGTTAGGCACCTATTTAAATGTTAAAAGGTTAGACTGTATAAGGTCTGAACATTACTGCATTGCAGAATTGTATTTTTTAGGGATGGGATGACAAGCACTTATGTTATGGAAACTGCTCAGAAATCCCAATATTTTTTAATATACCTAGGAAAGCCATATATCCTTCGAATGCCTCAGTCTCTAGTTTTTGGTTGTAAAGTTTTATTAAGATTATCCTAGAGATAGAGGTCATTTTATGCAGTGAGATCAAGTTTCAGAAAATGGTCTCGCTACAATAAAATGACTACTATGGGGTCTAACATCATTACACATTAATGAATGGGCTCATTGAATCCACACCAGTCTCAGCTTTCCAGTCTTACCAAACATATAGAGATACTTTATTTATCCCGAAGGAAATTGCAATATGCAACTCCGAGACAGGGTACAAGCGGCCGAAATGGGTTTCCTCAGGAGGGTGGCTGGCGTCTCCCTTAGAGATAGGGTGAGAAGCTCAGTCATCCGTGAGGAGCTCAGAGTAGAGCCGCTGCTCCTTCACGTTGAAAGGAGCCAGTTGAGGTGGTTCGGGCATCTGGTAAGGATGCCCCCTGGGCGCCTCCCTAGGGAGGTGGTCCAGGCACGTCCAGCTGGGAGGAGGCCTCGGGGAAGACCCAGGACTAGGTGGAGGGACGTCCAGCTGGGAGGAGGCCTCGGGGAAGACCCAGGACTAGGTGGAGGGACGTCCAGCTGGGAGGAGGCCTCGGGGAAGACCCAGGACAAGGTGGAGGCACGTCCAGCTGGGAGGAGGCCTCGGGGAAGACCCAGGACTAGGTGGAGGGACGTCCAGCTGGGAGGAGGCCTCGGGGAAGACCGAGGACAAGGTGGAGGGATTATATCTCTAACCTGGCCTGGGAACGCCTCGGGATCCCCCAGTCGGAGCTGGTTAATGTGGCTCGGGAAAGGGAAGTTTGGGGTCCCCTGCTGGAGCTGCTACCCCCGCGACCCGATACCGGATAAGCGGACGAAGATGGATGGATGGATGGAACTCCGAGACAGTTTAGGGACCCCAGTATGCACATATCAACAGATTTAGACAGTTTAGGGACCCCAGTATGAACAGATTGACATTCATTAGCTCAGAGTAATGAGACACTGTAGAGTCCTGAATAGGAAGGAAGTCACATTTCTGGACTATTCTGACAGAATTTGCAGCACCAGGAGAAAGATTTTCCAAAATAAACTTTCAATTAGAGTGTCTTTGTTTGTGTTGGGACAAAGGTTACTGCAGGTCAGAAGTTAGACAGATGATACACCTCATTTACCTTCAGGTACGAGAAAATCTGACAACTACTGTGATCGTTTCATGAGATATGTTTTTAATTCTCTGAGGTCAAACAAACAGATCTTATCTTAGTAATCTCCACTTCATCAAGAGTCCCTTTGCCACGTAGTCCTGAGACTTTAGTATTTCTGGTTTAACCAGCTAATCAAACAGTAAGACAAATGTGATCGTGACATTAAAATATATAGTTGCACCTCAGTAGTTACAGTCTGAATTGGCGGGAATTTGACAAGTTGGACTGAACTACATTTGTTACATTTTGGCTGTTAATCATTCCAAAATTCCCAGAACTACTGTGACGGTTTCATGAGAGCCACTGATAATTGTGTGAGGTAAAATAAACAAAAACTATTCCTCAAAACATTATCTGTTCTGAAATAATCTCCACTTCATCAGGAGTCACGTGTTATGTAGTACTAAGACTTTAGTGTTTCTGGTTTGACCCGTTTAGTCAAATCTTATCACACTGTTTGGCGCCAGGTGCTTGGCGATAAAAGATCATTTGTCTGGAGCATACATAATGAAAAAGGTTCACACTCAAAACTTATTTCCAGGACAAGAACATTATTGTACTGAAAGGTACATTTTCCACAGAGTAGGACGATCCACCATCCATGAAATCTTCACCGTGTTCGTCGATAATTGAACTCATCGTTGAGGACATTTTAACCACGATGAAATGACATGATACGGTATGCAATAGATATGGACATTCAGCAGGAAAAAGGCTGAAGAGAAAAAGAGTTAAACAAACCGTGCTAAAGAGCAAGATGTCGGGGAAACAATGAACCCCCACCTGAGCCACCGCCTGGTTTGTGATTGGTTGGATTGGTGTGACATCACATTGCCTTTTGCAGATATAATCGTTGAGGTTGTGACAGTGTGACAGACTGAAG
The DNA here is from genome assembly GCA_023566125.1 of Zingel zingel. Lineage (NCBI taxonomy): Eukaryota > Metazoa > Chordata > Actinopteri > Perciformes > Percidae > Zingel > Zingel zingel. The sequence continues at coordinate 738,846 of CM042334.1, read as the reverse complement.
GAGAAGCTGCAGTTTTCCTCTGAAGCTACAACATCTTTTCAGTTCAGTTCTCCGGTGAGTTCAGACAGGTAAGCATCCAACCAGGAGACATTAACATTACTTAATATTAATTCGGGATTTTTTATGTACTTAGTCCTAAACTAAAGACACAAAAGGCAATTTTGGCCATCACTATTATTACGCTAAGGCTGTATTAATGCTGACAGATTGTATATTTTATAGAACTGATTGTATATATCCTCTGGGCAGGTTGTCATAGTCACTCCCCAATCTGGGAAGTTGTCTTTGGCTTTTGTTTGTTGTAATTGAAAAGTGATGAAGTAGAACTGTCCCATTTTTAATCTGCACTAAAACAAAGTATTGAACCCTAAAGTTTTAAATCATTTTTGGCATATAAACAGTTCACCAGAGATCCAGACGGACTGACATCAGGATTTTTTAAAGCCTCACTCCAGCAGAACTCCGACAATGAAGGTAAATCTGTATCTTTATGTAGAATTAATGAATCAAATGTACTCAAATTACTGTAAGAAAATCTAGATTTTTTTTTTTTTTTTTATGTAACTTAACCCTTGTATTGACTTCGGGTCACATTGGCCCGTTTTTAATTTTTGTTTTACATCAGAAAATATTGGACGTAGAAATAAGCACTGAAAATGTGTAGAAGAAAAATTTAGAAATTTAAAACGTTGGAAAAAGCAAAAACAAAAAAGGCGTCACAAAAGTGCTTTTTTCAAGGTTGAAACGAAGACAACACAAGGGTTAAGTATTTTGGGCAGTGTTTGAAGTTGCATATGTTGCTCAGTAAAACAAAACATTAAAAAGTCCTGATTAACTTTGAAAGAATTAAACAAAACAAAAGGAAATAACTCAGCTGCAGCAGAGAAGAAGAAACTGCAGGAGTGTCTGTCTGTGGCTGCAGGAGGGCAGCGTTTCAGAGAACTGACACTGGAAATTATAAGTTATAAATGTTTGTCTTCCCTATCCCAGATCAAGACCGGGGCTAGCATTAAACGACTTCCCAGGACTGTGTGGGTGTGTTTAGACTGATTGATTGGCATCTTCCTGAGTCTCTTGTTAGCGTTGTTGCACCTCTTAGGGCGGGACAAATCAAAGCTTCATTATTCTTATTGGTAGAAAAGATTTGTGACCTAATGAATTCCTATCTAAGCTCTGCCCCCTTCCACCTGAGCAGAGGTCTAATCAGCCAGACTGAAATCACCTGTGTGGCTGTTCAGAGGCTTTACCTTTACAAAAATTAACAGCAGCGAAATCAAACTAAGAATCATATATAGGGTGTGTTTCTAACTAGCATTATTATACCTCGACATTAAAAAGAAGGTTGCATCTGAAAAAAAAGCTGAAAGTCGGCAGCCGCTGAAGATTTCCGGGCTATTTAATGTATGTAGCCCTGGTATCTTGTTAGTTATTTTTGTGTTATTGTCTGATTATCTTTTGTGGTTATATTTAGTGATGCTGCATATGTGTGAATTCATAATTAATAATCAGCTGTATGCACAGGTTGCTGAATTGGGATGTACTATTGATTGGGAGTTAAGGGGTCTTGCTGCTGATGTTGTGTCACTTGTGTTTAAGTTAATGCAATGTATTGTGTAGCCTAAATGTTATTTTTATTTAACAGTAATATAAAATATCATCAAACCCACCCCTGCCTTCCCTTTGAAAATGTAACAGTAATGTTTTCTCAGAGTACATTTTAACAGACCTACTTTTAACACAAGTACTTTTGCTTGAGTACAATATTTTAGTATTTTCCCACCTCTGGTTACATTACACAATTAAATTAAGTTAAATTGAATTTGCAGGCCAAATTGTTAAAACAGTACAGAAGCTTTAAACCTTAATCCATGTCAACATAGCATCTCCTCTGTTTCAGTTGATTTCAGTGGTCCTGCTCCTGCTGGCTCCACTGTCGACCAGCTGCCAGCTAATCCTTTTTCCACTGGACTGTAGCGACGTCTATAAAAATGTTAACACCCGAACAAGTGGAGTGTACACAATCTTCCCCATCAAAACCACTTCTGAGGTCCAGGTACATGTCATCCTCTCTGCGTCGCAGGTTGACCTTTAGATCAGTGATCTTCAACAGGGGGTCCGGGACCCCTAAGGGGTCCCCAGAGTCAATGCAGGGGTCCTCCAAATTCTTCTTAATTTTTGAAATATTTTTCAAAAATTAAAAAGTCTTATCATGAATCCAACATATTAGCAAATATAAATCCCCACTGCTTACTGGCCTGTAGGTAAGGTAGTCACTAGGCCATACACAGATAGTTAATCCCAACAATTCACTGTGCCACATGTATGTTTAACATTAAAAAAATATTTATAAAATCATGCTATTTGAATAGTTTAATATTCTATGCAAAAAGATATGTATAAAAACTTTAGGCCGCCCTACAGGTTGTTGTAGGCCCAATTTAATATGCAACTTGATTTTATACCTTATATGTAGTAGAGGGTCCCTGCTCCATCTCTCTTTCAGTTACGGGGTCCTTGGCTTAATCATTTAAGACCCCTGCTTTAGATGATAAAAGTGTTCAACATGTGACAGTGAGATCATCTCACCGCACAGTTACAAGTTCTGACTGATGCTTCTGATACAGCAGATGAAAAGTAGATAAATACTTGTTACAGCATGTGTGAATATATTGTACGACGTATTTGCAGCTGAAAACAATTTGCAAATGATATTGTCTTTGTGTATAGGTGTACTGCGAGATGAACTCAGAAGGAGGAAGGTGGACGGTGAGTTTTTACTGAAGTCAACTGAAAGTTAGAGCCGAGTCTTAGTTGTTGAATTGTCTCTGAGGTTCTTTCCAATCAGTTACATAATCCATTTGCACAGGGGATGATACCCCCATAGTCAGGGTACATGAAGTACATAGATACTGCTTGCAGACACATTGACTTGCAAAGCCATACCCTAATGAGTAAAACAAGATACAGGCAGTTTTCAAACTGCACGGCTTGTTCAAGAAGAACAAACCCACTGCAAATGGCCATGGTCACTCAGGTGGCTACCAAAAACCTCAAGGAAGTATGCATTCAGATGCCCTTCCAGCAAGGACATTAATGTTTCCTGGGGTTTGGTTTTAAGGCAACATATTTATTTTGGTGACTGGGAAGGACTGTATAATTGTGCTGGTTTGTAAAAGGTTGTGCCCACCAGGGGGGCATCGATTGAAATGCAAACAAGATGTTCCCTTTAAAGTTTTTTATTGGAATAAAGGTATGTTTGTCTTGCAGATGAAGATGGATAGATGGATGTCTGAAATCTCGTCCGGTCATTCCCTACATAGTTCACTATTTAATAACTATATAGGGAATAGCGTGTGAGTGAATGAAGGAATGGTTTCGAACACAGCCAGTGAATCTAGATCTGAATAAATCTTGTCTTTCATTTTTAGGACCTACAACAAGAATTTCAGTCTTGTCTGTATTCAGCTGTAGAAAGTTGCTGGACATCCAACAATGAATATTGTTACTACATTTTATTAATAGGACTGAGATCATCGGAGGAAAGTGAAATGTACATCTATGTGTCATAGGTATATGACTTCTTTTATGTAATGTTGCTGACGGTTTGGTGCAAAAGGTCCCAGTCACGTATAGTGTACCTGCCATAACATATGATTAGCTTTTTTTTTTTTAAAGTTAATTCGTTATACAAATATGTGGGCGGGCAATGGGTTAAAAGAGACCAAAATAATTCCCATTAAAGTGAAATAACAGTGAAGCCTTGCTGTCTGTAAACTTCACCTCTCACATATCTTTTTTGTTTCCAGGTGTTCCAGAGGAGGATGGACGGCACGGTGAACTTCTACAGGACCTGGGATAAATATAGGACCGGCTTTGGTAGCGCTGCTGGAGAGTACTGGCTCGGTGAGAGATGGATCCAAACTAACAGTCATGACATCATGAAACTCAATGTTCATTAAGGACAAACAAGAGTGGATGTTAAAAACTTAACATGGAACCTTTACATTTAAAGGTGCTGTAAGTAGGATTGCAAAAAATTTGAACATCGACAACTTCTCAGTCCCTCCCCCCTTTTTGCTAAAGCCCAGTTTCCTAAGCCCCTCCCCCCACAAGGGAGAGCTGTGCACGATAGAGGGGGTAAGGGGAGAAAACCTATCTGCAGCTCGTGCACGGGGAAGAGGGAGGGGAGGACGCTATGAAATACGTGTGCCTGAGCAGTGATTGACACACAGTTAAACACCCCCCCCCCTCCCCTGGCCCTGATTGGTGCATCTGAACAGGGAGCTGTGGATTTTTGCAAATCGCACTACAGGCTGTAGGTGGAGCCAGATGAGCCGGATTTATTTTTAAATGACCGGCTTCATGTAGTTCTACTTGAACATAGGGTCAGTTTCAGCAAATATGACAGAAAGTTAGTTTTATAAGTCTTACCTACTGCATCTTTAAATAATATTTGACTAAATTATGTATAGGTCTTTACAAAATTTAAAAGAAAGTTTGTGTGTTTGCAGGTCTTGAGAACATCTTCCAATTGACAAGCCGAAAGAAGTATGAACTGATGGTCGACATGGAGGACTTTGAAGGAAACAAAGCGTTCGCTCGTTACTCCTCATTCTCCATTGCCTCTGAGTGTGATGGATACCGACTGAATGTTTCTGGATTTATATATGGAGGAGCAGGTGAGGTTTCCACAATCAGAAAATTGGTTTTAAAGGTTGTTCTCTGAACTGTTTCTTGTAATCATCTCGTTGTAATGTGTTCAGGCTTTCTTCCTAGTTGTCAGACTGTTCTTTAAGTTTGGTGTCACGCTGACAACCAGCGCTCCATTTTGATTCATGAGCTCTTCCATTGACTCAGCCATTATGTTTAGTTTTACATCTAGTAGATGTTGAATTCTCTGAAAGCCTTTTTTAGGTTTCAGGTGTCTACACTTTAAAAAATATTATTAGTTGAATCATAATGTTGTGATTATTATTATTATTATTATTATTATTATTATTATTATTATTATTATTATTATTATTATTATTATTATTGTTGTTGTGTTTCTGTAGGAGACTCCCTGAGTTATCACAATGGACAGAAGTTCACAACCGTTGACAGACAACAGGACAGTATATGGAACTGTCCCAAATATAGCCTGGGGGCGTTCTGGTACAACAACTGTCAAGAAGCAAATCCAAACGGTGTGTATCGTTGGGGGTTTGACAGCTCTATCACTGGTGTTGGAGTGGAGTGGAAGGGTTTTAAAGGTGTTAACTACTCCCTGAAGACCATCAGCATGAAGATCCGTCCTGTGCTGTAGTTCTCCAGGACCAACGTCCAGCAGAATATCAGCTCTTCTCTTCTGATTCCTTTCTCTTTCTCTCATTAAGCATTTAATCTCACAACAGGTCTTATTTTCCTTCTTGTTACTGTCTGTGATGGTTTTAAGCAGAATGGACAGAAGTTCTCCACCTTCGACAAAGACCAGGACTCTGATACTAGGAACTGTGCCAGATTATGTCTGGGGGCGTTCTGGTACAACAACTGTCACTATACAAATCTAAACGGTGTGTATCGTTGGGGGGCTGACAGCACTATATCTTCTGTTGGAGTGGATTGGGTACAATGGAAAGGTCGTAACTACTCCCTGAAGACCATCAGCATGAAGATCCGTCCTGTGCTGTAGTTCTCCAGGACCAACGTCCAGCAGAATATCAGCTCATCTCTTCTGATTCCTTTCTCTTTCTCTCATTAAGCATTTAATCTCACAACAGGTCTTATTTCCTTCTTGTTACCATCTGTGATGTTTAAAGCAGTCGCAGCTCGCTGTAACGTGGAAGAAAAGTCAGATGTGCCTCCAGTTGGGCGGCTGCAGCAGGAAAGTAGGGCCCATAATCTTTAAATGGAAACGCATATATAGTCTGATCGGGTGTATATCACTGCATGAACTGATAACATGATTGAAAAGTGAAACCATCTTTGTAGTTCAGGACAGCCAGGTGATGTTTGGTGGAAGTGTGTGAATCTTTATCTGCTGTACGGTGACAATAAATAAGAAGCTGAGCATTAAGATGATCTGATGTCTTCACTTTGTCTTCTATGGAGGATACTTTTTTTTTTTTAGATCATTTTTTGGGCATTTCCACCTTTAATGATAGGAAAGCAATGAAAGGGGGAGAGAGAGGAGGAAGACATGCAGGAAATCATCCCAGGTCGGACTCGAACCCTGGCCCCTCTGCGCCGAGGCATGAACCTCCGTGTATGTGTGACCCCTCTACCGACTGAGCTATCCTGGCCACAGAGGATCTTTTTTTATTCATAATTAAAATTAGCAGCCAAAAGAGAACATGCAAAGATATCAAATTATAAATATTATAATTAAAAGTCAAACAGCAAAGTTAAAATGATGATTTGAAAAAGTAAAATTACAATAAAAGGGAGAAATTTAAAGAGCTACTGTTATTTCATCCTTTTTAAGCTAATTATTTTTGTGTTTCCATATCGTTAACTTACTGACACTTCCCCTTGTTTACTTCTAACCTGAAGTCACGCCCACTTTTGACCCAAAGCCTCATGGGACATAGGAAATAATGTGTTTGTGTATACTTCATTCATTATAATACCTTATTTTACTTTCACATCACATACATTACATATAAAGCTGCCTCTTTCTGCTTTATTCTGATTCTTACAAAGAACAGTTGTGTTATTTTCCATTTACAGCAATTCTCGTCCTCATATCAGAGAAACAGATGTGTCAGGAGTCTAACTTTTCAACACTCTGGTACATTAATCTTCATTGAAAGACAGGTGTGTCAGTTACATCTTGCACCTGCGTGATGTGTTGTGTGTTTCTAATTGCCACAGTCTAAGCAATGAAGTTGTGCCAGAAACACCTCTAATCATCTCTAAAATGATCCCAACTGTCATAATATGACATGCCCAAGAGATGTACCAAAGATAACATCACAGAGAGCTTTATTTAAAAAAAATTAATCAACAAGAAACATTCTAGTTTATGAAAAATTAACCTACACAAATAAACTTTTATGTCTTTCACTTGTCAATGGGCTGAATCTTGTGGCAGCAAAACATTTCCCTTCCAAATGAATTCAAATTAACAGATACCCTTAGCAATGTATACACATAATCACATATATTCTTGTTGGCATACAATGTTAATGGGTGGTTGACATATATAATATCTAATATTATAATAAATATTCATATTCAATTCATAATTAGGGATCTATAAGCTGCAGTTCCAGGCCTTTGAAAATGCCCATGCTAGTTTTCCCCTTGCTGAAATGCAGCCTAACTATTTTCGTTTCATATGATACAGATATCTCGCTTCACTCTAGCGTGAACACAGAGCTCGCTACAGCCTCTGGAAGACAGTGAAGTCATCCTAAATGATTCAGGGCTTTTGAGAAAACATTCGGGGCTGGAGCTCCACAAGGTTTGCCCTGTTATCGCCCTGTTTTAGCTCTGGTCCTGGCCCTGTCTTGACTCTGTCTTTGCCCATGTTTTGGCCCTGTCTTGGCCCTGTCTTGGCCCTGTCTTGGCCCTGTTTTGGCCCTGTCTTGGCCCTGTTTTGGCCCTGTCTTGGTCCCTGTTTTGGCCCTGTTTTGGCCCTGTCTTGGCCCTGTTTTGGCCCTGTCTTGGCACATGTCTTGGCCCATACTTTGGCCCTGTCTTGGCCCTGTCTTTGCCCATGTTTGGCCCTGTCTTGGCCCTGTCTTGACTCTGTCTTTGCCCATGTTTTGGCCCTGTCTTGGCCCTGTCTTGACTCTGTCTTTGCCCATGTTTTGGCCCTGTCTTGGCCCTGTCTTGGCCCTGTTTTGGCCCTGTCTTGGCCCTGTTTTGGCCCTGTCTTGGTCCCTGTTTTGGCCCTGTCTTGGCCCTGTTATGGCCCTGTCTTGGCACATACTTTGGTCTTTTATTTTCGCAGCTCAGCACTGAGCGTTGTTTTAGTCATAGGTCTGTAATAAACATGTTTTGGTTAGGCACCTATTTAAATGTTAAAAGGTTAGACTGTATAAGGTCTGAACATTACTGCATTGCAGAATTGTATTTTTTAGGGATGGGATGACAAGCACTTATGTTATGGAAACTGCTCAGAAATCCCAATATTTTTTAATATACCTAGGAAAGCCATATATCCTTCGAATGCCTCAGTCTCTAGTTTTTGGTTGTAAAGTTTTATTAAGATTATCCTAGAGATAGAGGTCATTTTATGCAGTGAGATCAAGTTTCAGAAAATGGTCTCGCTACAATAAAATGACTACTATGGGGTCTAACATCATTACACATTAATGAATGGGCTCATTGAATCCACACCAGTCTCAGCTTTCCAGTCTTACCAAACATATAGAGATACTTTATTTATCCCGAAGGAAATTGCAATATGCAACTCCGAGACAGGGTACAAGCGGCCGAAATGGGTTTCCTCAGGAGGGTGGCTGGCGTCTCCCTTAGAGATAGGGTGAGAAGCTCAGTCATCCGTGAGGAGCTCGGAGTAGAGCCGCTGCTCCTTCGCGTTGAAAGGAGCCAGTTGAGGTGGTTCGGGCATCTGGTAAGGATGCCCCCTGGGCGCCTCCCTAGGGAGGTGTTCCAGGCACGTCCAGCTGGGAGGAGGCCTCGGGGAAGACCCAGGACTAGGTGGAGGGACGTCCAGCTGGGAGGAGGCCTCGGGGAAGACCCAGGACTAGGTGGAGGGACGTCCAGCTGGGAGGAGGCCTCGGGGAAGACCCAGGACAAGGTGGAGGCACGTCCAGCTGGGAGGAGGCCTCGGGGAAGACCCAGGACTAGGTGGAGGGACGTCCAGCTGGGAGGAGGCCTCGGGGAAGACCCAGGACTAGGTGGAGGGACGTCCAGCTGGGAGGAGGCCTCGGGGAAGACCGAGGACAAGGTGGAGGGATTATATCTCTAACCTGGTCTGGGAACGCCTCGGGATCCCCCAGTCGGAGCTGGTTAATGTGGCTCGGGAAAGGGAAGTTTGGGGTCCCCTGCTGGAGCTGCTACCCCCGCGACCCGATACCGGATAAGCGGACGAAGATGGATGGATGGATGGAACTCCGAGACAGTTTAGGGACCCCAGTATGCACATATCAACAGATTTAGACAGTTTAGGTACCCCAGTATGAACAGATTGACATTCATTAGCTCAGAGTGATGAGACACTGTAGAGTCCTGAATAGGAAGGGAGGTCACATTTCTGGACTATTCTGACAGAATTTGCAGCACCAGGAGAAAGATTTTCCAAAATAAACTTTCAATTAGAGTGTCTTTGTTTGTGTTGGGACAAAGGTTACTGCAGGTCAGAAGTTAGACAGATGATACACCTCATTTACCTTCAGGTACGAGAAAATCTGACAACTACTGTGATCGTTTCATGAGATATGTTTTTAATTCTCTGAGGTCAAACAAACAGATCTTATCTTAGTAATCTCCACTTCATCAAGAGTCCCTTTGCCACGTAGTCCTGAGACTTTAGTATTTCTGGTTTAACCAGCTAATCAAACAGTAAGACAAATGTGATCGTGACATTAAAATATATAGTTGCACCTCAGTAGTTACAGTCTGAATTGGCGGGAATTTGACAAGTTGGACTGAACTACATTTGTTACATTTTGGCTGTTAATCATTCCAAAATTCCCAGAACTACTGTGACGGTTTCATGAGAGCCACTGATAATTGTGTGAGGTAAAATAAACAAAAACTATTCCTCAAAACATTATCTGTTCTGAAATAATCTCCACTTCATCAGGAGTCACGTGTTATGTAGTACTAAGACTTTAGTGTTTCTGGTTTGACCCGTTTAGTCAAATCTTATCACACTGTTTGGCGCCAGGTGCTTGGCGATAAAAGATCATTTGTCTGGAGCATACATAATGAAAAAGGTTCACACTCAAAACTTATTTCCAGGACAAGAACATTATTGTACTGAAAGGTACATTTTCCACAGAGTAGGACGATCCACCATCCATGAAATCTTCACCGTGTTCGTCGATAATTGAACTCATCGTTGAGGACATTTTAACCACGATGAAATGACATGATACGGTATGCAATAGATATGGACATTCAGCAGGAAAAAGGCTGAAGAGAAAAAGAGTTAAACAAACCGTGCTAAAGAGCAAGATGTCGGGGAAACAATGAACCCCCACCTGAGCCACCGCCTGGTTTGTGATTGGTTGGATTGGTGTGACATCACATTGCCTTTTGCAGATATAATCGTTGAGGTTGTGACAGTGTGACAGACTGAAGGAGAAGCTGCAGTTTTCCTCTGAAGCTACAAAATCTTTTCAGTTCAACCTGCTGTTGAGTTCAGACAGGTAAGCATCCAACTAGGAGACATTAACATTACTTAATATTAATTCGGGATTTTTTATGTACTTAGTCCTAAACTAAAGACACAAAAGGCACTTTTGGCCATCACTATTATTACGCTATTCCTCTGGGCAGGTTGTCATAGTCACTCCCCAATCTGGGAAGTTGTCTTTGGCTTTTGTTTGTTGTAATTGAAAAGTGATGAAGTAGAACTGTCCCATTTTTAATCTGCACTAAAACAAAGTATTGAACCCTAAAGTTTTAAATCATTTTTGGCATATAAACAGTTCACCAGAGATCCAGACGGACTGACATCAGGAATTTTTAAAGCCTCACTCCAGCAGAACTCCGACAATGAAGGTAAATCTGTATCTTTATGTAGAATTAATGAATCAAATGTACTCAAATTACTGTAAGAAAATCTAGATTATTTTTTTTTTTTTATGTAACTTAACCCTTGTATTGACTTCGGGTCACATTGGCCCGTTTTTAATTTTTGTTTTACATCAGAAAATATTGGACGTAGAAATAAGCACTGAAAATGTGTAGAAGAAAAATTTAGAAATTTAAAACGTTGGAAAAAGCAAAAACAAAAAAGGCGTCACAAAAGTGCTTTTTTCAAGGTTGAAACGAAGACAACACAAGGGTTAAGTATTTTGGGCAGTGTTTGAAGTTGCATATGTTGCTCAGTAAAACAAAACATTAAAAAGTCCTGATTAACTTTGAAAGAATTAAACAAAACAAAAGGAAATAACTCAGCTGCAGCAGAGAAGAAGAAACTGCAGGAGTGTCTGTCTGTGGCTGCAGGAGGGCAGCGTTTCAGAGAACTGACACTGGAAATTATAAGTTATAAATGTTTGTCTTCCCTATCCCAGATCAAGACCAGGGCTAGCATTAAACGTCTTCCCAGGACTGTGTGGGTGTGTTTAGACTGATTGATTGGCATCTTCCTGAGTCTCTTGTTAGCGTTGTTGCACCTCTTAGGGCGGGACAAATCAAAGCTTCATTATTCTTATTGGTAGAAAAGATTTGTGACCTAATGAATTCCTATCTAAGCTCTGCCCCCTTCCACCTGAGCAGAGGTCTAATCAGCCAGACTGAAATCACCTGTGTGGCTGTTCAGAGGCTTTACCTTTACAAAAATTAACAGCAGCGAAATCAAACTAAGAATCATATATAGGGTGTGTTTCTAACTAGCATTATTATACCTCGACATTAAAAAGAAGGTTGCATCTGAAAAAAAAGCTGAAAGTCGGCAGCCGCTGAAGATTTCCGGGCTATTTAATGTATGTAGCCCTGGTATCTTGTTAGTTATTTTTGTGTTATTGTCTGATTATCTTTTGTGGTTATATTTAGTGATGCTGCATATGTGTGAATTCATAATTAATAATCAGCTGTATGCACAGGTTGCTGAATTGGGATGTACTATTGATTGGGAGTTAAGGGGTCTTGCTGCTGATGTTGTGTCACTTGTGTTTAAGTTAATGCAATGTATTGTGTAGCCTAAATGTTATTTTTATTTAACAGTAATATAAAATATCATCAAACCCACCCCTGCCTTCCCTTTGAAAATGTAACAGTAATGTTTTCTCAGAGTACATTTTAACAGACCTACTTTTAACACAAGTACTTTTGCTTGAGTACAATATTTTAGTATTTTCCCACCTCTGGTTACATTACACAATTAAATTAAGTTAAATTGAATTTGCAGGCCAAATTGTTAAAACAGTACAGAAGCTTTAAACCTTACTCCATGTCAACATAGCATCTCCTCTGTTTCAGTTGATTTCAGTGGTCCTGCTCCTGCTGGCTCCACTGTCGACCAGCTGCCAGCTAATCCTTTTTCCACTGGACTGTAGCGACGTCTATAAAAATGTTAACACCCGAACAAGTGGAGTGTACACAATCTTCCCCATCAAAACCACTTCTGAGGTCCAGGTACATGTCATCCTCTCTGCGTCGCAGGTTGACCTTTAGATCAGTGATCTTCAACAGGGGGTCCGGGACCCCTAAGGGGTCCCCAGAGTCAATGCAGGGGTCCTCCAAATTCTTCTTAATTTTTGAAATATTTTTCAAAAATTAAAAAGTCTTATCATGAATCCAACATATTAGCAAATATAAATCCCCACTGCTTACTGGCCTGTAGGTAAGGTAGTCACTAGGCCATACACAGATAGTTAATCCCAACAATTCACTGTGCCACATGTATGTTTAACATTAAAAAAATATTTATAAAATCATGCTATTTGAATAGTTTAATATTCTATGCAAAAAGATATGTATAAAAACTTTAGGCCGCCCTACAGGTTGTTGTAGGCCCAATTTAATATGCAACTTGATTTTATACCTTATATGTAGTAGAGGGTCCCTGCTCCATCTCTCTTTCAGTTACGGGGTCCTTGGCTTAATCATTTAAGACCCCTGCTTTAGATGATAAAAGTGTTCAACATGTGACAGTGAGATCATCTCACCGCACAGTTACAAGTTCTGACTGATGCTTCTGATACAGCAGATGAAAAGTAGATAAATACTTGTTACAGCATGTGTGAATATATTGTACGACGTATTTGCAGCTGAAAACAATTTGCAAATGATATTGTCTTTGTGTATAGGTGTACTGCGAGATGAACTCAGAAGGAGGAAGGTGGACGGTGAGTTTTTACTGAAGTCAACTGAAAGTTAGAGCCGAGTCTTAGTTGTTGAATTGTCTCTGAGGTTCTTTCCAATCAGTTACATAATCCATTTGCACAGGGGATGATACCCCCATAGTCAGGGTACATGAAGTACATAGATACTGCTTGCAGACACATTGACTTGCAAAGCCATACCCTAATGAGTAAAACAAGATACAGGCAGTTTTCAAACTGCACGGCTTGTTCAAGAAGAACAAACCCACTGCAAATGGCCATGGTCACTCAGGTGGCTACCAAAAACCTCAAGGAAGTATGCATTCAGATGCCCTTCCAGCAAGGACATTAATGTTTCCTGGGGTTTGGTTTTAAGGCAACATATTTATTTTGGTGACTGGGAAGGACTGTATAATTGTGCTGGTTTGTAAAAGGTTGTGCCCACCAGGGGGGCATCGATTGAAATGCAAACAAGATGTTCCCTTTAAAGTTTTTTATTGGAATAAAGGTATGTTTGTCTTGCAGATGAAGATGGATAGATGGATGTCTGAAATCTCGTCCGGTCATTCCCTACATAGTTCACTATTTAATAACTATATAGGGAATAGCGTGTGAGTGAATGAAGGAATGGTTTCGAACACAGCCAGTGAATCTAGATCTGAATAAATCTTGTCTTTCATTTTTAGGACCTACAACAAGAATTTCAGTCTTGTCTGTATTCAGCTGTAGAAAGTTGCTGGACATCCAACAATGAATATTGTTACTACATTTTATTAATAGGACTGAGATCATCGGAGGAAAGTGAAATGTACATCTATGTGTCATAGGTATATGACTTCTTTTATGTAATGTTGCTGACGGTTTGGTGCAAAAGGTCCCAGTCACGTATAGTGTACCTGCCATAACATATGATTAGCTTTTTTTTTTTTAAAGTTAATTCGTTATACAAATATGTGGGCGGGCAATGGGTTAAAAGAGACCAAAATAATTCCCATTAAAGTGAAATAACAGTGAAGCCTTGCTGTCTGTAAACTTCACCTCTCACATATCTTTTTTGTTTCCAGGTGTTCCAGAGGAGGATGGACGGCACGGTGAACTTCTACAGGACCTGGGATAAATATAGGACCGGCTTTGGTAGCGCTGCTGGAGAGTACTGGCTCGGTGAGAGATGGATCCAAACTAACAGTCATGACATCATGGAACTCAATGTTCATTAAGGACAAACAAGAGTAGATGTTAAAAACTTAACATGGAACCTTTACATTTAAAGGTGCTGTAAGTAGGATTGCAAAGTGCCAGGACTTAGCCCAAAAATTTGAACATCGACAACTTCTCAGTCCCTCCCCCCTTTTTGCTAAAGCCCAGTTTCCTAAGCCCCTCCCCCCACAAGGGAGAGCTGTGCACGATAGAGGGGGTAAGGGGAGAAAACCTATCTGCAGCTCGTGCACGGGGAAGAGGGAGGGGAGGACGCTATGAAATACGTGTGCCTGAGCAGTGATTGACACACAGTTAAACACCCCCCCCCCCCTCCCCTGGCCCTGATTGGTGCATCTGAACAGGGAGCTGTGGATTTTTGCAAATCGCACTACAGGCTGTAGGTGGAGCCAGATGAGCCGGATTTATTTTTAAATGACCGGCTTCATGTAGTTCTACTTGAACATAGGGTCAGTTTCAGCAAATATGACAGAAAGTTAGTTTTATAAGTCTTACCTACTGCATCTTTAAATAATATTTGACTAAATTATGTATAGGTCTTTACAAAATTTAAAAGAAAGTTTGTGTGTTTGCAGGTCTTGAGAACATCTTCCAATTGACAAGCCGAAAGAAGTATGAACTGATGGTCGACATGGAGGACTTTGAAGGAAACAAAGCGTTCGCTCGTTACTCCTCATTCTCCATTGCCTCTGAGTGTGATGGATACCGACTGAATGTTTCTGGATTTATATATGGAGGAGCAGGTGAGGTTTCCACAATCAGAAAATTGGTTTTAAAGGTTGTTCTCTGAACTGTTTCTTGTAATCATCTCGTTGTAATGTGTTCAGGCTTTCTTCCTAGTTGTCAGACTGTTCTTTAAGTTTGGTGTCACGCTGACAACCAGCGCTCCATTTTGATTCATGAGCTCTTCCATTGACTCATTCATTATGTTTAGTTTTACATCTAGTAGATGTTGAATTCTCTGAAAGCCTTTTTTAGGTTTCAGGTGTCTACACTTTAAAAAATATTATTAGTTGAATCATAATGTTGTGATTATTATTATTATTATTATTATTATTATTATTATTATTATTATTATTATTATTATTATTGTTGTGTTTCTGTAGGAGACTCCCTGAGTTATCACAATGGACAGAAGTTCACAACCGTTGACAGACAACAGGACAGTATATGGAACTGTCCCAAATATAGCCTGGGGGCGTTCTGGTACAACAACTGTCAAGAAGCAAATCCAAACGGTGTGTATCGTTGGGGGTTTGACAGCTCTATCACTGGTGTTGGAGTGGAGTGGAAGGGTTTTAAAGGTGTTAACTACTCCCTGAAGACCATCAGCATGAAGATCCGTCCTGTGCTGTAGTTCTCCAGGACCAACGTCCAGCAGAATATCAGCTCATCTCTTCTGATTCCTTTCTCTTTCTCTCATTAAGCATTTAATCTCACAACAGGTCTTATTTTCCTTCTTGTTACTGTCTGTGATGGTTTTAAGCAGAATGGACAGAAGTTCTCCACCTTCAACAAAGACCAGGACTCTGATACTAGGAACTGTGCCAGATTATGTCTGGGGGCGTTCTGGTACAACAACTGTCACTATACAAATCTAAACGGTGTGTATCGTTGGGGGGCTGACACCACTCTCTATGCTGTTGGAGTGGAGTGGCACCATTGGAAAGGTCATGACTACTCCCTGAAGTTCATCAGCATGAAGATCCGTCCTGTGCTGTAGTTCTCCAGGACCAACGTCCAGCAGAATATCAGCTCATCTCTTCTGATTCCTTTCTCTTTCTCTCATTAAGCATTTAATCTCACAACAGGTCTTATTTCCTTCTTGTTACCATCTGTGATGTTTAAAGCAGTCGCAGCTCGCTGCAACGTGGAAGAAAAGTCAGATGTGTCTCCAGTTGGGCGGCTGCAGCAGGAAAGTAGGGCCCATAATCTTTAAATGGAAACGCATATATAGTCTGATCGGGTGTATATCACTGCATGAACTGATAACACCAGTCTAAAAGATGAAAGAAGTAAAGAAAATGAAAAGTATAAAAAGATCTTTGCAGTTCAGGACAGCCAGGTGATGTTTGGTGGAGGTTTGAAACTCTAATGTGAATCTTTATCTGCTGTACGGTGACAATAAATAAGAAGCTGAGCATTAAGATGATCTGATGTCTTCACTTTGTCTCCGGAGTCTTTCTGTCTGGACTCTCTAATGGAAGATGGACTCATGACGGGTCTGAAATCAGTTACAACTCTCCGGTGTTTCGTCTCAGCTGAACAGAAAGCAACAGCTGGAGCAGACACTTCAGAAAGCTCACGGTATTCCAGACACTTCAGACAGCTCACGTTATTCCACCGAGGACATGGACGGTGAGACAACTGTACACACAGAGACACACACACACACACACACACACACACACACACACACACACACACACACACACACACACACACACATAGTGCGTCTCACTATCTTTGTGGGGACCCGTCATTGACATAATGCATTCCCTAGCCCCTTACCCTAACCTTAACCATCACCACTAGATGCCTAACCTTAACCCTTACCCTCACCCTAACCATAACCTAATTCTAACCCTAATCCTAAAACCAAGTCTTAACCCTCAAACAGACCTTTAACCTTGTGGGCTCCAGCATTTTGGGCCCACAAGGCTGGTCGGACCCCACAAGTATACTGAACTCCCGGTTTTTGGACCCCACGAACATAGTTAAACAAGAACACACACACACACACACACACACACACACACACACACACACACACACACACACACACAGAGACATACTATAATCACCTGTGTAGGTGGTATGGTCCAGTTGGGGGGGGGCTGAGTAAAGGGCATCAGGAGAAGAAGGGAGGGTTGGCAGCTTGCTGTGAGGTGACCGTACTGTTTGTTTGCGTCTAATATTTTTAATATTCTGTTTTTGTATTTTGGTGCGAGTATGTTTTGGTTGGGCTGCACTCACACTAATGACTGATTGACAGTTGCACGAGTTGCTAAGAAATCAAACCAGTCCTCTGTTTCCATTTCATGAATCACATGTTTTCATTCTTTTCTCTAATTCTTTTTACATGATGAAAGTTTAAGAGGAAACAAACATTTGTCACTGATCCAGTTGTTGAGCAGGTATTCAGGTGTCTGTATCTCAGGGACTCTTTGCACTTTATGTATCTGTACCTCCAGACTTCAGGTTGCTTTGTTGCAGCAGCTGAAGTACCAGTAGTATTTGTAGGAGTGGTAGCAGAGTACACAAAGCGTGAGTACTAGTACCTGTAATGTTTAATTAGTATTTAATTAATTCATTAATGATTTCTCCTAGCTGGTTTAACTTCTCTGCTTGCTAACTAGTTCTCCTGCTCTCAGTAGCATCATGAGGTGTTCAAGTGTTATAGCCGACTCAATCTGTGGCTTTATTATTTTAATTAAACAATAATAATTATTAGACATCACCAGTTCAGTGTCTGGTTAGTTCAGTAGTTGTGTTATTTAGTAATATGTACTGTAGGTAGCGAAGTAGACTGGGGTTATACTGGGCAAATGAATACACTTTAAAAGTATATATCGTTGTAAGTTGTATCATAATGTTGTGATTGTACACTTGTGTTTCTGTAGGAGACGGCCTGAGTTTTCACAACGGACAGAAGTTCTCCACCTTCGACAAAGACCAGGACGCCCATGCAGCGAACTGTGCCAAAACAGACCTGGGGGCGTTCTGGTACAAAGACTGTTACGTTACAAATCCAAACGGTCTTTATAGTTGGGGGTCTAACAGCCCTTTCTATTATGCTGTAGTGAATTGGCAAACCTGGAAAGGTAATGCCCCGCTGAAGTTCATCAGCATGAAGATCCGTCCTGTGCTGTAGTTCTCCAGGACCAACGTCCAGCAGAATATCAGCTCATCTCTTCTGATTTCTTTCTCTTTCTCTCATTAAGCATTTAATCTCACAACAGGTCTTATTTCCTTCTTGTTACCATCTGTGATGTTTAAAGCAGTCGCAGCTCGCTGCAACGTGGAAGAAAAGTCAGATGTGTCTCCAGTTGGGCAGCTGCAGCAGGAAAGTAGGGCCCATAATCTTTAAATGGAAACGCATATATAGTCTGATCGGGTGTATATCACTGCATGAACTGCTAACACGAGTCTAAAAGATGAAAGAAGTAAAGAAATGAAAAGTATAAAAAGATCTTTGCAGTTCAGGACAGCCAGGTGATGTATGGTGGAGGTTTGAAACTCTAATGTGAATCTTTATCTGCTGTACGGTGACAATAAATAAGAAGCTGAGCATTAAGATGATCTGATGTCTTCACTTTGTCTTCTATGGAGGATACTTTTATTCTTAATTAAAATTAAAAGTCAAAAGAGAAAACAATTACAAACATTTTACTACACTGGTGGGAATAATCAGCTCATAATATTACTTAAAAAATGAAAAAGGAATTAAAAAAAGCAAAGTTAAAAAGTTAAAATAATAATTTGAAAATATAAAATGACAATGAAAAGATGGAGAAACTTAAAATACAAAAACTTTAAAACTAAATTGAGGTTTTATTTTCAATATCATTGAAATTGAAAAAAATATCATACTAAAAGTCATAGTATAGTATTTCAAATATTGAAAAAAAATAGTATTGTAGGTAGAAACTTTTGAAAAAAAGTCAGTTTATGTCGAAAAATTGGAAAAAAAAGTCATAGTATGTCGTACAAAGTCACAAAAAAGTCATAGTATAAACAGCTGCTAGGCCAGAAGCGCAGTTGCCACCTCACTTGCTCAGAAGAGGGGATAGACTCCTATCTGCATGACACCTATAGCGATGCAGCCCAGGAAGAGGACCTTGGCGAATGCAGACACCTCATCAATCCACCTACACCAACCACTGACTTCAACACTAGAGTACCCAGTTGGACAGAAATCCAAACTGTTGTCGAGGCTGCCAGAACCAGCTCAGCACCTGGACCCACTGGTGTGCCATATCTGGTGTAAAAGTTCTTGCACTGTCTGTGGAAGATCCTGAGGGTCATCTG